>KK502833.1:42662-183659 GCA_000688735.1 Glossina austeni
TCCGAGGGGTTTCAAGCCCCTTAATATACGTCTTTAAGGGATCGTTTTCAGTTCAAACTAGAACAGTTACGTAAGACGGTTTTATTTACAATGGAAACGAATACGCGACGGGGGATGCAGTTGAAGAACAAAATTCGTGGAAATTATGGATTCCATCAGATCTTCTCAATGACTTAGTTAAATGTGCCCATGAGCATCCATTTAGCGCTTACGGAGGCATAGCCAAAACCATTTACCAAAAACATTTTTCCATAGATTGAAAATGGTTAAACAAATTTCAGCGTTTGTTTCCAATCGTGACGTCTGTAAGCAAACGAAAGCGCCGGACCGACTTCTTAGGCCACCTATAGAGCAGGCAACAATTTCTGTTCGATCTTTTCAAAGGTTATATCTCCACCTATTAAGTCTTTATCCTAGATCATCGTCCCGTCATGTCGGTGTTACTATTGCTCTCGATCACTTCTCGAAATTTCACTACCTCGAACCTACCAAAAAGCTTAATGCCTAAAATATAGTTGCATTTCTGGACCTGAATCAGTTACGACAGACAACGGTGTCGAATTGAAGTCATCCAAGTTCAAATGCTTATTAGAGAATTATGGCGTTCATCATAACTTTATTGCATGTTCTTCTTCGCAAGATAATGCGAGCGAACGAGTAAATCAATCTATTTTAGCAGCCATCAGAGCATATATTAAACCTTCTTAACGAGATTGGGATGAAAAATTATCGCTTATTAACTTCGTCTTTGGGAAGTGCTATTCATCCAAACACATGTTTTTTTCTTTTTATGTTCTGCTTGGACAAACCATGTCAACTAACGGCAAATCATATTCGTTATTATGAAAATTTGATCTTTTATAAGATCCTTTTTCTTCTTTAAGGACTGAGGGGAAACTAGAGTTGATTAGACAAAAGGCTCCCAAAAATATTAAAAAAGTCTATACTCGATGCGCTGCCACCGACAATTTGCGTTCACACCCCGCGACTTATTACGTTGGAGAAATCCTATTTAAAAGAAATTTTACCCAAAGCCGTTTGGTAGACCATTCCAATAACATGTTAGCATGGCTCAAGTTATATTATAAGCTAAAGCACTTTAAAGGTAAAAAGTTAGGTATATTTCACACCAAAGACCTGCGTGCATAACCATTTCACCGTCGCGTAATTGTCTCCGGGTATTGATGCTCTTGTTCACGTTTGCAGAAAACATGGGTCTGACAATGATTTTACGAACAGCTGTTGACAGTCAGTGACACCTTGAATGAATATAATTTTTCTTTTATTTTCCGACTTATTGGTGTGTGAAACGTCGGATTCTCGATCAGGATAAAAAAAATGCAAGTTACTTAATTTATCAATGTAATCGTGTTGCACCTTATATACATATACAATATATTTCTTTGCTCAATAAACAAAAAGGCCACGTTAACTGTGATTGGTCTCATTTCAAACTAATAAATTGGAAAAAAGAAACTAAAACTAAAGCTTATGTCAGCACTTATGGGATTAAGCAAATAATCTTACTGAAAGAAAAAACGGCAAACAAAAGAAAAGAATTGAAAAATGTGACTAGAAAATAATTATTTGTCAATAACTGTACAGCCCTAATCAGTATGAATTGTAAAAAGTAGTCATTAAAATAAATCAAATAATTATTAATATACCATTGTAATAAAATTATAAATACTGAACGATAAGTTTATAATGTTTTACAGACATTTCTTAACCAATCTTGATTTCACATAAAATCAGAATAAGGATACAACTCGTAGATGACATGCATATGTAGTTAACATCTTGCAGTGAATATGAGAAGTTTTACCAATTAAAAGGAATAGTTTGTAATGCCTTTGTAAAAGTAACAATGTACTAAAAAAAAGGAAAAGAAAAAAAAACCAACAACAAGATTGTGAAATTCAATACTATAATATTGAAAGAAAAGGTAAAACTTCATCAAGCAATTTAATAGTCTTTTTGTTTGTATAATTTTATTATTAATAAATACATGCAGTATAAATGGACAACTGACAGTATGTATATAGAAAGCGTTGATTTCATGTTAAATGGCTAACCTACAACAACAAAAATTTAAACAAATTGCAAACATGTTTTTTTTGTTTTAAATTTCGACGTTGTGACGGCAGAAAAGAATAAGTATGCAATCTAGGAACATTTTGTTTCACACTTCTCTTTTCCTTTTGAATACAGCGATGATAACAACACTGATAAAAGAAGACATATGTCCTAAACAGCCTAATAATTCTTACGATGGATTGGCTTGATCATAAGTTTGTGCCTGATCGTTTTACTTTTGTCCTCATATTAAAAAATCATGTTTAAACGATACATATATAATGTACGTGATTGCCTATACAGATGTTAACGAAGAAACAAGCAACAACAAACGGAACATTACCTTGTAATAAAATAAAAAAGAAAAAAAAAATGCTATCAATATTGACGTACCTTACTTTCAATGATCATAGCAGTGAATCACAGTGTAAAAGTTAAATATAAGGTCTACATGAGAATCTTATCTTTATCTCTTGTAATGAACAAAATATAAAGAACTTTTATAAATTTTTTTATTTAAACAAAGAAAAGTAGTAAAGCAGTAAATAATTAATACATACGTACAAGGTGTATTAGACTAACAACTTGTTTTTACTTAGCGTGGCATAACTGTTAACAAATAAAGATTAAATAAAAAAATTGAATTCTTTTAAAAGCAAAATTCACATAGCAAATGTCTCATTTTTTCTGGTATATGTGACAATGAGCTGCTAGAGAAAAGATTTAAAAGACATGCATAATAGTTAGACTCAGATAGAAGAGTTAGAAAAAGAGGGAGTCACTATAGGAATTCCGTAAGTTGGGTGGACTAGGAGGCGATGGCATAACAGCAACATCGCCGTCCATGAAGCAACTAATTAGACTCGGTAGCGCTTATTGCAGCATGCAACTCTCCTTGAGCGAAATTGAGAGACATACCAAAACGCCAATGGCTAGCGTAGAGATCCCTGAAGAACGCTTTAAGCACATAAGCATCGACATAATTGGTCCACTACTTTTCACAAGACGATCAAACGCCATACCTTTGGAAGGTATTCCGATTAGATCAGTTGCTAGCGCTTTCCTTCATAGCTAAATTTCTAGATTTGATGTACCAACCGAGACTACAACCGATCAAAGCTGACAATTTAAATCCTCCATATTCCGAGAATTCGTCAATGTACTTGGTTCCAAAGTCATCCATACAACGTTATATTACCTTGAAAGTAACGGCCAAATTTAAACTGGCATCGGACTTAGAAAAATACTTTTAAAGCTCACACTGATAGAAAATGAATGAATGAATGTCTTGCCACAAGTCCTAGTTGGATTTCGCAGTTCAGTGAACGTTGTTACGAACCCGCTAAATTAGTCTATGGCACAATTTTTGAACACCCTAATCAATACGCAGCAAAAAAGACTTACTTGGCAAACAACGCCTGGATAGAAAAAAAGTGTAGGTTTTTGCAAACACCTTTTCTTTGCTGCGAACCGTTTCTAAGGTCCGGAATTGATATTCGAGAAAAAACAAAAATGGCTTCATGGTTGATAATGCTCTCCAATCTTCAAACGATTTTTCAAAGAGCAAATTTTTATCGTCTTTTCTAACTTCTTCGACATACTTGGAATTAGACGTACCTTTCGTGCAGAATTTTGTAGGATGCAAGGTCCTGGTCCTCTGGAAGACTGAGATGGCGTATTAGTCGATTTGCCTCTCCTATTAAGTTGCACTTTAAAGGCAACAGCTTTTCTAAAGATGAAATGAGCTGCTTATATACAAGTTCACCGAGAGGTTCGGAAAATTGTTTCCATTTCAGGCGACTCGCCACCGAATAAATTATCCTCCGCTTGTTCATGTAATTGCTTGATCACGATCCACTTTTCTTCTAAATTTTACGCCTTGGTTGAGAAATATATGGAAGTATGAAGAGAATCATCAGTCTGTATAGCATATATCATCTTTAATATCTCGTTGACCCTCATAGCTTGTTGCCTTTTCATTGGGTCGAGGAATTGCGAGTGCTTGGATTGTTGCGATACTGTGTCCTTTTGCCGCTGGAGACTATTATAGAATAAATCTCTGCTATAACGGTTTCGAAATGTAGATCATCGACGAATGTACGTTCGTGACTTATGTTATATTGAACGAAATTTATAACAAAATACGCACAATAACCTTAGGATTCTTTGCTTCAGCAAGAAGTATGTCGCACACGTGTTCGACAACTGCTATTGATTAAAAGAGGAATAGTAAGGATTTTGTTTAAAGGAATTCTGAGTTGAATGAAAAAAAACCGACTACATGCATATAAATGGTTTGTTAGTAATGAATAGAATCAAAAATCCTTTTTTCTTTTGTTGTAGCACATCAGCCGTACATTAATTTCTCTGGAAATTTATGATCACTTCCTTCATTTGCAACAATCTCGTGCTCTGTCCAAGATTTTTTCTCGATTTTCGTTTTTTTGATATAAAAAATTATTTAAAGTGTTTTCAAGTTTTTTTTTTTTCAAGAAAAATAAAATTATTGTAATTTGAAAAGAATCATTCATTGTAATTTCAAAAAAATATTTTTTTTTTTTTTGAACTCGCCTTATTCACAAACATTTTTTATCATTCGAAAATCAAAATATTATTTTTTTTTTTTAATTTCTTTCAGAAAAACTCGTCCACTTATTTTTCATCTTCTTTCAGTTAGAGATGCCTCCAGAATTGGATGTCCCACCCATTTAAAGTGCTTCACGGCTTCCAGAATTCCTTCCTTTTTCTCAGAAGGAATGCTAATGTTTTCCGTTTGTTTTTCTTTAATGGTCGTAAGGAATTATTTATGTATGTTCTGCCGCTATTTGCAGACTATATTAGTTCGTAAAAAGATTAAATGGCATTGTGAATAGGCAAACAGCGGCGACAAATAACGGACCGATCACAAGAATACAAGCAGAACGCTTGGTCTAAGCTGTCAACACGCTATCCAACAATCATAGTATACATGGTGTGTAGAAGGATATTATCAATTTAAAAAAGTATCAAGTTCTAATATACGTGTTTAAATCCCTTGACAACGTTGGCCACCGTATTGTATCTGATACAAAAAATCAATTACACTTCAATATGAGAAATATAAAGACTTTAAGAACTCTTATACATTTGAAAAGACAAAGCAACGAATAAATTACGTTGAAAGTATAAAATATAATTATTTACCGTCTGAAGTAAAACAGATTTACAGAACATTGACATTTAAATCTTCATGCAAAGAATACTTGCGTAACATGATGGAAACGCTTCTGTAGCTAAGAACACATTATAAGGTTGACATCAATAAGTTTGCGTACTCTTAATGAAATGTAATCATACATTATATATTGTTATGTTGTCCATTGGGAAATAAAATCTTTCCAATTTGCCTCTAAAATGGCATTGAGGCACTAAGCCCACAATTACATTGAATTATATATTGATGTACAGCGAATTGATCCTAAAGAAAATAAATAAAAACAAAAAAATACGAAGTTATATTGGGCTAAATATATAGTGAATTGGATAAAATTTATCTTTCACCTTTAACTCCACAAAAAGGTACCTCCCATCATGGTTGCGTCCACCATAAATAATTTAGAATAAACACTCTTAGCTCTTTGCATTCTACTTTCCAAACCCTTTTATTTGATACCCATACCACTAGTTTCATTAAGAAAAAATTAATCCATCAGATCAAGGCGTCCACCACATTTATGCTAGAGCGAATGCACTTTTAGACCGATAATATATCTTCATTTAAGAAATGTACAAACCAGTTTCAAACGTTCTGCCGTGTTTACTTTGTGATTAATAAGCATAAAACCTCAGCAAGGTGAAAAAAAGAAAATCACTTGTAACTTTTTGTGTTTTTCGTAAACTAAATGCGAACAACTTGCGTGTAAAAACTTACAATGTTTGTACCAAATTTAAGTCAATATCTTCATTTTTGCGACTAAGAAAGTCTCAACAACACACAATGATATGGCTTAATCAATTCGGGATTTCATACTGATAAAGAATGTATATACTTTACTGCGTCTCTGAAGTTTCCTTTTGGGTGTCGCAAACATTATGACAAAATGAGTATACCCGACATACTTCGGTGGTGGCTATAAAAATACACCTTACTAATAGATATAGTCAAAGATGTGTCATTTCTATGCAAAGGTAACAAGATGTTAGGCGATTCCTCAACGATGACAGCAGTTGCTTCCTAATTGAAAGTGTAACATCTAGTCGATTTAGCTCAAGTTTAGCCGATGTTTGGATGTTGGATTACCGTTTTAAATACATTATTATTTCTTCTGGGTGTACATTTCAAATATGATAATACCTTTGGAAGCGTGAAACGTAGGATATGATTGACAATACCGAGGCTGCTCAACGGTTGCTAGGCTTATTATTAGCTGTGTTTGCTCATAATGTTAACGCAAAACAAGGAGAGCAAATGCGAAAAACATTGGTGTAATAATCATTAATTGATGATCGGCTATTCATGAGAAGAATTTTAAGTGTTTCCTAGACTCAAAATTTATTCTTAATATTTAATTTTTCAATGCTGAAATAGAATTGTAATGGTTTTGCTAAAGTAGAGCAAGGTGAAGTTAGCTAAAGGTAGGTGCACAATAGCAGGATCGACTATGGCTAAAAAATGGACTTTACGTCCAAGAGACTTGTGACAACAAATAAATAATTATTTTATTTACCCTATCAGTCCTCTAAAGCTGTTATCTACCGAAAATTTAGGGCGACCTTGCGGTGCCACTAGAAGAGGAATCGAGGTCTATGAGCTAAGTGTACGTGCCATAACTGAGCTAGCTCGTTCGTGAGATGTAGGAGGGGTTCTATAACTTCTTCGCGGACACTCCTAGGACGATTATACCACAAAATTTCCACCTACCTATCGCCTGCCGAATACCAGCTCTCCATCTTCCGTCCCAAAATTTTGACATTCCTGCGCGCGAGCTTCACAATCAGTGCTTGGTTGCATTCTTGGTTTACCAACAAACAGATAAAAAGGGATTGTGAAGAAAACTCATATTACAGGTTAACAAGAGTTTGCATTATTTTCCGTAATTAATTTAACAACATTTTAATTATTTTGATTGTTTATGTATATCTAAACCTGCACTATTATTGCAAGTTTACTTATTAACTACATAACTTTATTTTGCAGAACTTCCTCAATTTGTACCCAAAATTCTCTCGATAAAAGTTTGTTTTTATTTATTTTTTTGTGTACTGAACGTGTACATATTTAGATTTGTATCTATAGAGAACTTAAGTTTATAGGGAAATGGTAGGCAAGAATTGATACGTGTTAAATGTTGTAGTGCCTATGTACCTATACGGTTTTTAAATAACATCACTTTCTCATATTTTGAACGCGAAATACTTTAGCATTTAAACTTCTTTTGATTCGAATTATTTCACTTAAGAATGTTCGAATTAAAAACAGTATTAGGTAAGGGCACTGTAAGTGTTTGTGGCACGCTTTTCAGCATTAGTTTTTTATTGTCGCAAATTATACTTCAATTCTTTATACAGAAAGTCATCTTGCAAAAACGTATTTCTTATAGTTTTTCTTTTCATGAAATTTTTTCTCTTTTTAGCAATGGTTTGCAAGCAATATATACAGTCTTTTTTTTTTAACGGTTAGGATGCTAGCTCTGGTATGCCAAGAAAAATCTTCTTAAGTCCTTGACCACGACTCCAATTCCCTTTCCACCATCTCAACTTTTTTATTCAAAGACTTTGCAAAAGAAAATCAAGGCACTTATCATTTGGAAGGCGTACCTATGGTTTCCAGTATTCGAAAATTACTTCAAAAAAATTATGGGAAAATAAAGGGTAAATTTGACGTTTGTTTGCTTACAATCATACAATGAATGACAAAATCATACAACCGTAAATAAAAATCAAATTATACTTCCTAAAATGAAACGAAGTGAAATAATTTCATATTATTCATATAATTTCATATTCTCATTTCTTAGGAAAACTTTGAATTGCGGACTTGCACTTTGTATATATATATCAAATTAGTTTTATTTTATATAATATATTGTTAGAAAATTTGCTTTTCTCGAAACTGCTCGTATCACTACATCATGGATATTCTTTTTAAGAGAAATATACTTTCACGTTTTAACTTTAAGTTTCTTTTTTTACAATTAGTTTCTTTAAAGGTAGGATTATTTACATTTTACTTTGGCAATACTCTCGACTTCTCAACTCTAATATTCTTTTTCGACTCAAATGTTCTTGTCCGACCGACTCTGCCTTCCGCAAATAGTCTATTTATATACATTTTTACAAGCACATTCCTAAGTTCATGGTTTCATTTTTAATCCGTTAACCTCCGCTAATCGTTTTCCTGGACCGGCAGCTGCATGATGCGTCGCGTATGTGCACTTGGGTTTTCCCTGTCTAGGGAATTTATTATTTGGAAAAATCAATTAGTTGGAATGAACTGCATTTGGGATTTCCGTAACACAGCCCTCCACTTAATCTTGTTCGTCCCGGACAAGGCCATTTCTAAAAGCTATCCGTCTGCTTACGTGTGCTACCTTACTTGTAGCTTCGCCCTTCTGATTTTTCTGGATGCGATAGACTCTATCAATTATACTCGGGAAGATTTTGTACGGTCCTTCCCAGTTAGGTTGCAAATTTTCTGATAATCTGTCACTATGCGATGGCTTATGTAGTTGTACCAAGTCTCCGCCAACAAAGGTAGCTGTCCGATGATTTCCGGCCCTCAACTTCTCACTTGCGTTTTGATTTCTGTCTGGAAATCGTTTTGGCCGCGCTTGGCCTTTCAGCTTATTTCTCGCTTCTTTGGACTCACCACTTTTCTCACAGCTATGAATAAACGCTGCTACTGATTTCCGGCATCGTACTTAGTAGAATCTCCTTTTAATCTCTTTAACAGTTTTCATAACGCCTCCGTTTGGACCTCTGTGGTGCTTTTCTATGATTTCTTTGGACTTGGCTCTTGGGATCACCAGCAACTTTTTTGTGCGTGAACCATTTTTACTGTATCATATCCTCCATAGACATCCGTTTCCCACTGCGCCCAATACGCCGTTGCTCAGGGGCTTTCCTTGTAGATTTGTTCACTCTTAACCTTCACCTGTCTTAGCGGCAATTATTACCTTAAGATTGTCGTCGGCAAGTTGTGCGTTTCGCATGCCATCCTTTGAGAACTTCACATTTGTCTCTACCTTGATCCGACAGACAACGATATTTTCTTCAGCATTCTGTTCCTCAGGCATGCGTCCTTCGCGATCTTTTCTACATTTTGGAGTCATTACGGTCTTCTCGACATGTTTCTGTCTACCATAGCCATCCGGAAATTTTTTCGATTTATCTTCTTTAATGTGGCGTTTATGCTGTAGTCTGTTTTGCTATTGATGACAATCTCAAGTGCGAGTCCTTCCCCCGTAATTTACATTCAGAAGTAATGTGCCCAATTTTGTCGCAATTGTAGCATTTGCGCGCGATTGCTTTTGGTCTCTTGTTCTTATTCTGCCTCTTCGGACATTCTTCACATAGCACGTTGGAAGCATCACCAATGATGATTAGAAGCACTGTCTCCAACACCAAGTTGAAGGTTAGCCGCTGTGTCTTTTAAGGCGTCGGCTTCACTTCGGCGACTGCATGGCGTCGCATATGTGCACTTTGTTTGCCCTCTCTAGGGAATTTATGATTTGGGAAAATTAATTACTTCGAATGAACTGGATTTGGGATTTCCGTAACAATATTAATAGATTAACATATGAATGGAAATGTACGGAATTTATAAAATTTTGAAATGAATTGATTAAATGTATAATGTATATATATTCCTCGAGATAGTAATCTTGTTATCAATAATAATATTATTTAATAACTACATTTTACTTAACTTTTGTTTTATTTAGTACAATAGATTACGACTGTTAGCGATAAGATCAATATATCCAGTAGAGTGATGAGTTTTTATTATTTGTTGCTCCTTTGCGCTTTATGAATAATAGCCACAGTATGTAATGATATATGGAAAGATTGATGATACACAGTTATTACAAGCTTATATGAACTAAGAGGTTTAATTAGACAGTTGGAGTGAAAAATAAAAAGTAATAATTTACTTATCTTTCACAAATTTAATAATTTTTGTAAATGACACTGTTTGGAAATCAATCCCTCTTGTCAAAAACTTTACATAATTTTGTTTTTATTTACCTTTATTATTCATTATATAATTTAGGAAAACCAACATCCCATTTGCCCCTTATTTCCCTATTATTTTTTCGAAATAACCTTTGAACGACGAAATCCATACATAACTCTCAACGAAATAGTGGCGCTTTTCAAATGAGAGCTGGTTAACTAAAAGTTACATAACCAATTTATTAATATCTATTGACAGCAACTACCACTTCTATATGTCAACGGCGAAGTCAGTATGCTGAACAGTACACAATTTACTTCGCTTTGAAAACTCGAGTTTATCGATCAGAGAATGTAACATGGAAGACTTTCTTCATCTCTCTGATGGGCTAAATGTGAATGCATCCTAGACGCGTACAAAGCCTCATTGAGGACCAACGTACAAACTTCCCTCTCCGTATTAAGTTCTCCTTTCTCTACTGCTCCTATATATTAATAATGTACTAATTATACATTTTTTTCGAGACTGTAACATTGCTGTCCTCAGACATTTGCACCTAAAAGAATAGCACGTACTTACCCTTTAACGAACAAGCAGACGGACGAAAGCTAACCTACCGAAGGGACATACTTTAAGCCCTGAGCGCTTCATTACCCGCCACGCCTATTGGTCTTTTTCGGCTCATGATTTCTATGGAAAACTCCGAAATTGGGTCCGAATATCCCTAAACTACTTTCCTCTTAAATTTAAGAGAAACTATATTTTATTTCATTTTTTTCTTTTCCCTTCCATATTAATCAATATCTAATATATTAAAATATGTAATCGTTACGGATAATTTCTTTAGTTCTAATTATGTATATGGGCATTTATATATATGTATCTATATATATATACTAACTTTTATATATAAGAGAGATAAATGGGTTTTTCTTTTAAATATAACCAATATAAATATATGTGGCCACACTTATTTGTTTCGGGAAAATAGTCACATATATTTAAAGAATAAGGTTGTGTAAGATCAAAGATCTCTTTAAAATACGTAGGACCATAATTGTTGGAGGTTAATGTTTCCTATTTGTTTAGCAAGAATCCCTTCGATGATGAGTGGCGCAATTCTTATCGCTAAAACTGCTGATAGATACGCTACTCGTATTCATACCAGTGCCTTGATTGACCGCAGTGCATCGTGGGTAAGAAATGGGCACATATTTCCAAACTGGGTTGTGCGCATAATGTTCTGATCCCAAATTGGGGGAAACCAAAGTAACCATATTTCTGGCACTACGCAATTAAAATATTGATTAAGGAACAATAGACCTGGACCCAAAATAGACCGATCCAAATATCCCATTTCAGCTTTGGTGATATGAGCAATCATTAATTTATTGGTCACTTTAGCTGCCACCAAGCCAAAGACTATAAAGTATAAGGAGGCGTGTTCCACAAAGATATTCTCTGGCGGTTTCTGAGCAATTATAAATGGCGATAATATCATCAACGTCAACGATGGACTTGGCAACAAAACGCTAGCGCCAGCGACTGTAGATGATTAAATGTATACCAATGATCGCTCAATCTTCCAATTTTTCCAGAACGTGATGTGTCCGACATATAAATTTGTCAGTTAGCACAATCAAACAAACCAATAGCACAAAACACTGAAAGAATAACCATATGGAATATGGAATCGCAATCATGATCGAAAAGCTCACTCAATTGCGAAGAGGTATTTGTTCGTCTGGATTGTTTTCCGCTTATTGAATTTAGACTTTCAAAAACAAAAAACCAAAACCACAAGGGAGACAAGTCCATCGCACTGAAGGAGTTATTTGGCCTGGGTTGTATCCCACTCATGTCAAAGTTGCAATAACATTTACTATTAGACCAACAATTGCAATTAAATTCGGTGCTAATCGCAGGAGGGTTTTCGAGACCAAACAATTCTATCATGGTTGATATTTGTGTTCCAAAAGTTTTTTCAATTATTTTGACCCCCTTTTATGCCAACTCAGATTTCTTATTCATCGTTGGTAGTAAAATTATGATTTTCACTTATGTTCATGTTCATTGATTCGCAGGATATATAATATTTTTATAAATATTTCATTTGAATTATTTCTAATTAGCTTTTCTGATTATTTAAATGAATATTCTGTATTATCTCCGCATAAATTGCATTGAATAGAATAAGTAGAAGAAGCCCTTTTCTTAGTTTTTTGCACATACCCACTTTATTCTGATTATATTTCTCTTCTTTTTTCGTTTACTTGTTTTTCTTTTGAATTTAGATACTAGCGTAACTTATATTTAA
This sequence comes from Glossina austeni, assembly GCA_000688735.1. Taxonomy (NCBI): domain Eukaryota; kingdom Metazoa; phylum Arthropoda; class Insecta; order Diptera; family Glossinidae; genus Glossina; species Glossina austeni. The sequence goes on from KK502833.1 coordinate 55,211, forward strand.
ATACAATTGTAAACTTTTGTTTACAGTTCGAAGACAATTTCTACAAATAATGTTTTTCAACATAGCTGTTGAAGTTGTTGTTGAAATACTAAATTATTCAAGCAAAAAAAAGGAAAAACACTGTTGTCACCAACAAGTAATGTGTGTCGAAATTTATGCCAGCAGTTCGCAAAAATCATTGGAATAAACCAGAAAAATACACACATCGTTATCATAGTGCGGGTATTTTAAAAAAATACAGTCTCATAAATTTTTATTCGCAATAGAAAATAGTACTGATGTTGTTGCAATTGTTGATATTATTATATGATTGTTGTTTTTGTAGTCTTTACAGAATTAACAATATTATATTAGGGGGACCCATAACTAATCAATTATTTTCGCAAGATACCATTTCTCATTAGTCCTGCGGCAACCAGACAAGTGTAAGCATACTTTTTTTTGGTGTTATTTTTCAACCAGTTTGTTAGTAATTCATTCCCAACAATATAAATTTTCTTTGTAGCCCTGTAATAAAATGGCGGACTTTGTACCTTCTGAGAGTCATATTCGCAATTGTGTACTTTTCCATTTTAACGCCGGTTTAAGTGCCACGGAAACAACAAGCAAAATTTGCGACATATATGGAGATGCGTTGAAGGTCAATAGGTGTCAACGTTGGTTCAGAAGATTTGCTGCAAGTGATTATGACCTGTCAGATAAGCATCGAACTGGACGCCCAGGTCAATTCGATAACGACGCCTTAAAATCTCTAGTGGAGTCCGATCCAAAGTTATCTATACAGGAACTATCAAGAAGCCTTGGGTCTACCTGGTCCACCGTACAAAGGCTTTTAAAAGAAATTGGCAAAGTACACAGACACGGTAAATAGATTCCACACCAGTTGTCTGAGGCCAATAAAAATCTTCGGCGAACAATTTGTAATTCCAGGCTCACCAGACTAAGCAGAGATCCTTTTTTGTCTAGGATCGTAAGTGGAGATGAAAAGTGGATCCTTTATGATAACGTAAAGCGATCGAAACAATGGTTGTCTGCAAACGGGAGACGTCTTCCAATCCCTAAACCAACCCTATCCCTAAGGAAGGAGTTATTGTGTATTTGGTGGGATTGTTCCGGTATAGTGCATTACGAATTATTGAAACCTGGGGAGACAGTTACTGCTCACCTTTATTGTCAACAGTTACAACGGTTACAGTCCGCACTCATAGAATAAAGACCAGCTTTAGTAAACCGGAAATGTGTGATACTCCAACAAGATAATGCCCGCCCTCATGCAGCGAAGATTACTCAAGAGAAAATTAAGCAGTTAGGCTAGCAATTTCTACCGCACCCTCCATACTCTCCAGACCTAGCACCGTCGGACTACCATCGTTCACTGGTCACTGGAGCATTCGTTACGAAATAAAAATTTTAATTTCTTATCCGATGTTCAAACGCACCTTGAGTTATATTTTAAGTGACGCCCACCCCACTTTTTCAAGAGGGGGGTTAAACTTTTGCAGGAACAATGGCAACATGGCAAACGACGGTGATTACATAAACGATTAAAAACTAAAAATATCATTTCCAAAAAACATTTTGTCAATGAATGCAAAATAACTGATTAGTTATGGGTCCCCCTAATATATAATATTAACGCACCCAGATCGCACGGTATATTTGGAAATCTACTCTACAAACCAAAAATTAATGCTAACTTCAATAGACAAATTCTCAAAAACCCCAGAATAATTGAAGGAAGATCAATATAATCGATCACGAAACCTTTAAATAGCTACTATCTTCCTAAGGAGTACTCAAAAACCTTTTTTTTGGGTAACGAACCATCTTATATTCATGATGTTATCGTTCATGCTCAAGGATGAACTAAAACTAAATTCAAGACAATATGATAAGTAAAATATTAGTTGTAGTATGTATGCGTGCGCAAAGACTTACGGTAAATTGCAAACGAGTGAAATAATTAAAATATGATGACCGCAGAATACTACATGTTCTCGTGCCGTTAGCAAGGATGTAGGCGATTATAATGATGATGATTTTGGCATATAAACATGAAGATGTCATGACAATGATGACGTTGGTTGGTACTAACGATGATGGTAAAAAGCTAATGATGTTGGTTACAGCAGTACGCGTTCAATCTTTTCAAAAAGAACAAATAACTCATGTTAACAATTGATGTAATTGCTCTTTTACTTCGGTGAACTCAGTTTTAGAATAGAAATGATGATAGTTTGACAGGAACTGGTATGCGCCGTTTTCCAAACGTAACATAACAAGAGATTTTGGTGGAATGTCGCGAACACTTTAACTCTTTCCAGTAAGGAACTTGAAGTTGTTCATATATAAATCAATATTTGAATCAATATTGATATATGTATGCAATATTCGGAATGCGTAACCATTCAATTCAGTAACATAGTCACTTCGAATTCTTAGAACACTCGACTAATGCTATTTCAATCAATTTTAAATGATGTATTGTTTAACCGCAATTTAACACATTAAATATTAATTTATTTAGTTCACGAATTGTGTAATCTTCTTCTCTGTGCTTATCATAAATACAAAGTTCGGCATTTTGTACAGTTTTTCTTCCCAATCTTAAATTTTTTTTTATATAAATTAGATCCACGAGTATCAGCCCAAATTACTCCATTTTTTTCAAGTAGTTTCTGGCTGAAAGTTGCTTTAACAATCATTCCTTTCTTAATTAATTAAATAAGTTCTTACAAATTCGATTTCACACAATGCTAATTTTTTCACATAACTTAAGGAATACTTCAATAACAGTTAAATTCTATACAACCAAAATTCTATACAACCAAGATTCTATTAAACCAAGATTCTACACAACCAAGGTTCTATACAACCAAAATTCTATACAACCAAGATTCTATTAAGCCAAGATTCTATACAACCAAGATTCTATTAAACCAAGAATCTATTAAACCAAGATTCTATTAAACCAACGTCCTAATAAACCAAGATTCTATTAAACCAAGATTCTATTAAACCGAGATTCTATACAACCAAGATTACAATAAATAAATAATAGTAAAATAATTGTAAAGCACTGCCAGCTTTATTAATCCAATATTAAAGAATGTACTAATTTTTGCAACTATAAATTATTCACAACTGTTTATAGAAAACTAAGAGAAAGGATAGATATTGTTCAAGCCGAAAGTAAAAATATACAACAATGTAAGTTTCTGCCTTAAAAATGTATTCTATTTCAGAGATTTCTATTTTTTAGAATTTAGAATTAAACACAACGATGATTCTGTAACTATTAAAGACAATCACGCTGAGAGTAAAAGGTAATTATGAAAGAAAGACGAAGCTCTTTTTCAAATGATAACATTTTCGGTTGTCTTTCATTTAAAGACTGCAAAAAGAGCTTATGTCTCTGATGATGACAACTGAAAAAGGCATTTCAGCATTTCCCGATGGCCAGAATATATTCAAATGGATCGGTACTATAACAGGGTCTATACGCAGCAAAAATATCGCTTATCTTTGGAATTTCCAAATTCTTATCCTTATGCTCCACCCATAGTAAAATTTCTAACGCCTTGTTTCCACCCCAACATTGATCTTCAAGGCTCTATATGCTTGGATATACTAAAACATAAATGGTCGGCTCTATTCGACGTACGCACCACACTTTCATCGATACAGTTTTCTTAATTGACAATGATGGTTTGGCTTTGCTTTTATGATATTCATTATTGCTACATTGTTTATTTCTATGTGATTTCCTTCAGTTTCAAAAATATCGCCATTTGCACTACATTCCTTATTTTGTATAACCCATGTGTTTGTATCGGTTTTCAAAGGAAATTTTACTAATCCACAATTATAAGATCAGTCGTTTTAGATAGACTATAATGATTGTTTAAATTTCAATTACATATTACATAAACGCGTAATCCGAAGAAAAAATGTACATTTTTCTAACAGGTCAACACAGTTGCAAGGGTAAGTTATATGAATAAACAGTGCATTATCAAAATAAGTTTGGGAACACAATCCAACTAAAATTCTGATAATCATTCACATCCAATGTTATTTGCAAACTCATTTAGTTGAACTTTTAGAATTTTTTACCTTGATATTCAATCAAAATGAATTACTTTATGAGCACTTTACCTTAATTTATCTTATACGCTTGAATTTTGCTTGCATTTTTTTGAGCAAACAATACAATCTTTGGCTTTGCACTTACGCAATACACTTTAGATTTTAGTTGATTTTGCTTACTGCCACTTTAAAAAATTATTTTGATAAATCCTAGTAAATTTTCACTTTTCGCATTATAAAAAGTTTATTCTTTCGTTGCCACTCACTGATTGCCGTCTGCATCACATTAGCATGTTCGTTCGTGTTAAGTTGAATAGATGAAGAAGATCACAGTAGAAGAACACAGTGTGTGTATTAGAAAAGCATTGTGTAAATTAGGGGGCGACACAAGGAAGCGTCATTTTCGTTTTCGAGTTGAAAACATCAGGTCGTCAACACAATGAGCAACCGCGCTACCATATCACTTTACAGTAAAATGTAAACAAAAACATTATGCTTTAGAAATAAAAATAAAGAAATTAACGTAAACATAAACAACAAATTTATAAAAATTAACAATTTTGTTAATCTTGATAATCTGCTCAAATTTTATAACACCATCGAGACCCTTTTTATGTATTAAACGATCTATAATTTAAATGTTATCATTTATGACTCTCTAATGAACAATTTCAACTTTAAAATAAATTGTCTTTATTGCTTATCTTTCAGTTCTTACAAAATAACGCATAGTATAAACCAAAATTGCAAATCAAATAACGTAAAAGAAATATACATCAATGCAAAATAGGCACAAATTAGACAAATAACCTTCAAATTTAAAAAAATACGATCATCAATTCGACTTGTGCTTTTTTTTCTTTTTATTTTATTCGTATGTATACAAGGTAAGTCAACGCATTTATTTGCTTTAAAAAATATAATGGTTAGGCCGCTCGGAGGCCCAAGAAATTCGTCAAATTTTTAGTATCCATATTCGTAATAAATTACAAAAACAATGTTCTTCACCGCTGTCGGCTAAAAACTATTTTACGGAAAAGAATAATTAATATATTGTTGCGAAAATCCCAAATCCAGTTAATGCTAACTAATTGATTTTCGTAAGTAATAAGCTCCCTAGTGCATATTCGCGACGCGTCATACAGGTGCCCGCCGGCGAAAAAGATTAGCAGGAAAACAGACACAGAAAAACCCAGGTGCACATGCGCGGCGTGTCATACAGCTGCCGGCCAAGGAAAACGATTAGCAGAAAAGCAGGTTAGCGGATTAAAAATGAAGCCACGAAGTTAAGTGATACGAGAACATTGAGTCGTAAGAGAACATTCAAGTAACGAATAATGATAGTTGTGTTGAGAAAAATTGTAAATAATTCTAGCCTTAAGAATGGATTGTAAATAAAGAAACTAAGAGTTAAAAGAATTCTGAAGTGCATTTCTCTTGGAAATAATATCCACGATCTAGTGATACGAACCGTATCTTGGAAAAGCGGAAATTTGTAACAATATGATACAGACTTAGTCCAAATGGAATATGCTTACCTTAGGTTTTCATAAAGTGCACTTACATTTCTTTTAAATAAAGTATGTTTACATATCGCGACACGTCAGTGAAAGGAGGTGGAAGAAATGCTGAATTACATTCGCGTACTTTAACGCGCGTTGGTTAGCCCGTTACGAGATTAAAGTGTAACGTGTTTTATATTTTCTTCGTGAAGTTCGTGTAACGAATTAGCGTCTATCTTGTGTGTTCCTTCGTATAGGTTTGTCAGCAGGGGAGGAAGTGTATGTAGGCTCGTTGCTCTCTCCTTCGCAAATTTTCTTTCCCTGACCTTTTAGCAAGTTGACTCTAAGATTGAGTCCACCGATTAACTTTAATAATTAATTAGTTAATTTTCTTGACCAACTCATTTTTCGTCCCAAATAAATCCTTATTTACAATATATTGCTGTTCGCTGTTTTCGATCAGTTTTTGTTGACTCTCAAGCACCTTATTCCAGTCCGAAGCCTTTATTGTTCTTATTCGGTCGTATGTTTTCCTAAGTAGATAGTCAAACATTTTTTTACCCTCCACATTCCTTGCCCTTGTGGTAAAAATGTGCCGTCGCATCAAACATTTGTTCAAATTTGCCCATTGGATCACGTGTACTATACTCACTTGTCCGTTCATGGTCCAGCCTTCTCCATTTTGAATAGTCATAAGCGGCGACCTATACTCAATGACATTCAAGGCCCCGACATTGGCCCAGAGAAACAACAAACTTAAAACGTAAAATGTCATTTATGTATTAGTATGCGCAAATTATTATATTCACCATGCTACCTATAGTGTTAATTTAGCGATTCAGCAAAAGCCAAATTTTTTATTCATTAACAAGGGAAAAATATTATTAAATGATTAATTCTTTAGTTTTAACTTTTATTTTTTTGGTGCAAATATAGAATTTATTAGCTGTAATATATTATTATTTAGGATAATTTGCTATTTATAATCACAATGGATTGGGTATTCTTAATTACGATATGACATTTTTACTGTATCGACGATAAATGAATGGCTTATGTTAAATTTTTTAGTTGTCATTTATGATACTACCTCCTTGTGTTCAGTGGAATCTTTGTGTTCTGTACCTTGGTTTATGTTAGTTTATGTAATTTATTTGTCTCTGACAAATACCTCTAGATCTGCTTCTAGTTCTACCGGGTTTGACCTATTCTTGTTTAAATGGGCATTAACAATATTTTGGTTGTATTCGATAAGACGAGCAATGTCCTCATTAACGCGATCTCGAAAGTTAATCAACTCTTGATTCAACCGTTCGGATCTATTGAAAAAAATGTCCGATAGTTTTTTTTTATGATCGAGTTGTAGGAGTTGTTATATCGATCGACCGCAATATTGACTAACTCAGTTGGCCCAAGTTTCTTCATATCGATAAGGGTCTAATGGAATCTTTCCATTGTCCACTGTCCATTTACCTCACTCCTTTGGGCGGGTGTGAAATAAATCTCAATTTCAAGAGATCTTACAAAATTTAACATGCCTGACACTAGAAATAACTTCCCAGTATCTGACATGATCATGCGAAGTATTGTGAAATAGCGCAAAACATCGGTAAGCTTACTTCTTAAATCAGGTCTACATCGATTCCTTGTTTTAAATAATTTTGCGAAATTGGAAAATTTGTCAATGCAGCTTACAAATTTCAAGCCCCAAATCCCTAAAATGTTTATGTGTAAGACTTCACATCGATATGTGAAGATAGGAGTTGATTGAAGTTTTGCTTTCAATGGGTTTTTACCACATTTATTTAATTTTCAAATCCCGCATTCTTTGGTATATTGTTTGATTAGACTCCTCATACGTGGAAAGGAAAATTTCTCCAAAATCTGCAGGCCATTTTCCTTCGATTTTCGGCGGGCTCGTTTATGTTCGTCCTCAACAATTCTACAAATCCTCTCAAAGTCAGTTATGTCTTCAACCACCCGTGGAGTAATTCCGATTTTGTAAGAAACAAAGCGTGAGATAAATACCTCATTAAATATTAAGATAAAACACTAAGGATTCTTTACTCCATTCATATAGTTTGGGCTTCAACGTAGCTCTAGGAATTCTCTAAGGGTTTGTGAATTGATTTGTCCAAAATTCGCATGATATCTATTACACCTAGGAAGCTACTATGCAACTCCTTGCTTTCTGTGATGAATACTTGGATTGTCTAAATTCTCATTGGGCATTATGCTTTCAAATCTCACGTTGGCACCACATTGAACACTGCGGGTGTTTAGCCCTTCGTTAGCTGTTGCGGTTCCTGTCCCAGATTCTGACGCTGTCATCGTATCTTAATTGATTGAGACATCAATGTGGTTTGAATTTGAATCGTGAAAGAAGATCGACCACCACTTCCAATTTCCCTGACTTATATATGGGCTACAAATTTTATTTTTCGATTACGGTCTACCATTGTTTTAACTTATCTTTATGATTTTTGCTAACCAATGCAAATGTAATGGTCAGTAAATATTCGAACTTTCTTAGTCTTATACAAATATGAACTCAAGTTATCTAGGACCAAGACGGCTAACATTTCCCTTTCGTTCGTACCGTAATTTTCCTCTGTTTTATTCAAGAAACGTGAAATATACTCAATAGGTCTGTCGGCGTCCGAACTATCCTAGAGCAAAACTACGCCTATTGCTCCTTCCTATTTTGAATAGCTTGTTTGCTGTACCGGAACATTTCATAAATCTCTTTGTTTTCCACTGTCCTACACTATGCTTCCAAGTAAATTATTTTTTTTTTTCTTTTTTAATCCAATTGTCTAATTAATACGCTTAATTCGCCAAAACTTGTAATCAATTGTGTATCATCAATCTTGGTATATATAAAGGCTACTATTAAATTCATTTTTCAAAAATACACATGAAACTTATATATTTTCAAGGGCGATTGCATATTTTAATAGAAGAGCAGAAAAGTAGATATGATCCAAGGAAGACAGGAAAGTTTGGCAATGTTTATGCTCCCTTTCACAACGTTTGCATGCACTATAAAGTGCAAAATGCGGAAATTGAGGATTTAACTTCGACGACGGTATGGACGCTTCGCTGGAGGTCTCCCAGTTGAGGCCAATAAGTGAGGAAATAACAACTGGCGTATCTTTTGCAATAAATATATAATTACAATAAAAAAACATATAAGGAATAAATCCGCTTTTAAGAAAATTAAACAGTTAGGTTTTATTTTCAGAAGCTGATTGAAAAGAAAAAAATTTATTTTAACACATTATACATTCTTTAGATGTAATTGGATATGTTAATGTATGTAAAATACAAATAATAAATAAAAAAAAGCGAAAATTCAGTTAACTTAATTCGCGTTCAGATTAAATGGTTACTTTCATGGGCTAGCTGTAACTTGCTGCGATGGAACGACTTAAAGTCATCTTTAATTTCCATTAACAAATGGAACATCCGCTTTTTGTATCGTTGACCACTCTCAACATTCTCTCTAAGTAAATTCAAGATATTAAAGCTCAGAACCTTTCCCAACTCTTTTTCCTTTGATTATAGGATGAATATCTGGCAAAGAATAATATATTTTATTAATAATTATATGGTTATAAATATTGTAAAAATGTAAATTAATATGTGCACTTACTTTCGTTGCTTACTTGGAATGTGATTCTCTGCGTCCCAAAAATAATCCAAAAACTTTTGATAGAAATTGTTCTCACGACTGCCTTCCATTTTACATAATATAGATTTTATTAATTTCTGTATGGTTTTTTTATTGATTGTATCATTGTAAGCAAACAAGCATCAAATTTTCCCCTTAATTCCCCATTATTATTTCGAAATAAATCTTGAATATCGAAACGCATACATAATACTCAACCAAACGGTTTTCAAGGTACGTTTTTCAAATGAGAGGTAGTTAACTAAAAAATACATAATTAGTGTCTAGTTAATTTTTATTTTTTGATTTTTGACAGCCACAATTAAACATAAACAAAAATTTGCCTTTTTTCTGCTTTTTCATTTGCACATTAATGATACCAACGGAATTGACACGAAAGTTTTAACTTTCAGATACACGATTATCCCGCACTCTATGTATAATTTTGAGAGTAATACTAGCTAACTTTAAGTTATCTTATTCAAAGGACGTAATTTTGACAACAAATTTTAAATTAATCAAAAACGATACTCACTGAATTGATTTTATCCACTTTGTTCCATTCGAGCGAAGAGGTTGATGTTATATTAGGGGATTAGTTTGGCATTAAGTAAATTCTTTTGACGAGATTTGCTTCAACAGAAGTTAAGGTGTTGCTTACATTATACTGAAATTGATAACAAATCCTAGTTTAAAAAACGTTAAAGAACAAAGCAAAACTAAATACATCAAATGTCATCACGTTAGTACATATTATTATAGAGAAACGTGGCAATCCGATTGCAAAAAGTACTTAATCAATATGTTGAAATTTACGAATCCAGTTTAAACGTAAATTCGATAGATTTCTTTTGTGCGTGGTAAAGTAACAATTGTGCGTTGAATCCAAACAAATTTATAATACCTTCAAGCTCCGGCCATTTAATTGGGCTTTATTGAGCCGTTATCTCGCTCTGTTCTACCTTTCTATGTTACTTAGTAAATAAACGCTTTTTCTCTTAAAAATTCAATGGCTGAAGAAACCATTATACTCTTAATGCTAATAACTGTCATGTTGGTGGGCTCGTACATTGCAGGCAGCATACCGCTTATTATGAAATTGAGTGAGGTGAATAAAAACGTTTTCTTAGTCTTTTGGATCACTTTCATTTATTAAATTTCTTTAGGAAAAACTAAAATTTGTAACGGTGCTTGGAGCGGGTTTGCTTGTAGGTACTGCTCTCACGGTTATCATACCGGAAGGTATAAGATCACTGTACACAGAAGTAATAATAAAGAAAGAAATTATGCCGGCAAGTTTATTAGCAGTTACTGTTGCTAACGCTGACATCACTAAAGTTACGAAACTCCATCACAAACATCATTTAAACGAAATTCCTGATCATTCGCGGACAATTGGCTTCTCGCTTATATTGGGGTTTGTGTTCATGATGTTAATAGATCAAATCTCCCAAAGACGTCATAGCGCTTCTTCTGCTAATGACAAAGATATTACAACAACTTTAGGGCTAGTCGTACATGCTGCAGGTAAACAAAAGTATATTCAACTAAAACTAAATAAGAGATTGCATTCATCACTTTCTTCATATTTAATTCATCTTTTTTAGCAAAAGTGAAGAACATAAACCCTCTAGACAAACAAACAATTTATAGTAACGAAAGATATGCGTATTATTTTTTCAAGTGTCGTGTTAAAGGCCAACGTATGACAGTTTAAAATTTTAGTCCACATTATTCTAATATATTATTAAGGCAAATTACGTGAGTAAACATACCTATGCGCACGTGAACGCGTGTGTACTTGATATTATAAGAAGTTGACATTCGGTTGTGACCGAATCATTTGCATCATTCATCTTCATTCTAAAAAAACCAAAAAACTGAATAATATTGGATAAGCGCGACTAATTTTTTCAGTGTTTGTAGTAAATACTTTTTCATATTGAAATTGAAATGGAATATAGAGCAAAAAATCCGGAGTGTAGAAATATTTCCAATTTATGTTAAATTGTAGGTGTGTCCTTGTTTGACCCATTTCCTACACTAAACAGCGTTTCGAATTGATCCCAATTTGATAAGGACCGAAAATACACTTTATATGGTCTCTGAAGCTTTGACGCATAAAAGGGACTAAAAAAATATTTATCAGCCAAGAGAGAGACACATGAATAAACTTTTACAGAACAAGCCTATGTATAGACGTCTAACACAATTTCTTATGTATTCCAAGATCTCTTCCCAGTCGGCATGTCCTATATCGCATAATATCAAAACAGCAAATACCTTTGCTTTTAATAAAGAAAAAGAGATCTGGATCATAAATACGTATTTGAAAAACATAAGATGTTCTATGAGTCTCAGATCGGGGACTGTGCTAGTGTGGGTACCAGCTTACCGTGGCTTCTTTTTAAATGAAAAAGCTGATTTTCACGTATAAAGTTCAAATTACGGTGAAAATTTCGCTATACATACTCGCAATGAAGCAATACGTATAATTCGAAAAGTTGTCTTTCAACAGCTAAATGATTTATTTAAAGAACTCGCTCTTGCCAAAAATGATCGCCTTTTCGCGAAAATAAATCCTACTTTTATCTTTGATTCTCTATCACAAACATCCTTTAATTCCTGCGGGATTAAATTACTTTGCAGATCTTTGATTAGCCACACTTATGATAAAGAATATTAGCACGATTAAAATAGTTTGCAGACTTATGATTAGCCACACTTATGATAAAGAATATTAGCACGATTCATGCCAATGAAAGGAACACTATAATAGTACAGAATTTGCTGAACACCTAATTTTTAGATGTCACAAATTTTATAATATGACGATGTCCTGCAACTTTTCCAGATTATACGGTCTCTTTGATTTCTTTAAAGTAAAAAAATTATGCTAACCTTGCTTTATAAAAAAAAAAAACAAATTTGTACTTTTAGCTGATGATAATTTTTCCTATTCCTTAATTTTAACTATTAATTCATTTTTTCCCTAAATTTATCTTTAAAATAATTTTATTTCAAACAGAGTTTGCAACTTTAATTTTACATCACTACGTTTTTACAAGCTTCCAACACGCCAATCTTAGCCTCACTAAATAAACGCCCTAATTCTTTAATATAAAACACATATCGTAGTTATGTACCGAGTTAATTAATTGTCTATAACCTGGTGAAAACGCTAGCCAATCGGTCTGCAGTTAATATATGTTCAAGTTGAATGTTGTCAGAAGGTATATTGTCTTTCACAAATTGATATCGGTAACAACAAATTGATTCAGGTAACAAGCCATGTCAATACAGCCTGAGTTACTTTCGTAAATCTAAACTGGTTTACCAGTGCTGACACTTAAATCTTCCACTAAACTGAGTGTCTTTTTTCTTTTTCTACGAAAATTAACTTGCAATATCTTCAAGCTTATCTTTAAAAAGCATACAAAGTAGGTATCGTCCGCGGAAACTGGGAGAATCCAATAACAGGACGATACCCTTTTGGTGATTTTATCCGCCTGAGGCCGAGTAGACAAAGGATCTCGACTCCAATGGTCGTTGGTTAAAATCTAGACCTAATCTGAGTGCGGTAGACTTTAGTATGTATTCTCATGAGGCAACTGCAACAAATATAATTTATTATGAAAATAGGCTTGTTCACTTATATTTTGCTCCCTTGCTCTTATACTAATTTTGTATTTATTATAAGAAATTATATTGGGTTGATTTTAGGTTAATTGTATTGTGCTTAGGTTAAGTATACGAAGTACTCCTGCTTTCCCTTACAAGGAAATTAACAGAAAATGTTATTAAATATCCGTTCTAAATTATATTTCCTGTTATTGTGTTTATTGAAATTAAAAGTGGTAAAACTCGTACCAAATTCAATTTATTCTTTTTTAATGAAGAGAGTTGTTATTGCTATTACTGTATTGCGAGTTTGTGCCCAAAATGGACTATTCAATTCATCCACAGTTATCGTAGTTTGATCATATAAACTAGGTTTTGCGCAAGTTGGAAGTACTAACTGTAAAATTTAATCACACCGGTTTATTATCGATGGTGCTTCTCACTTAATGGTGTTTAATTATAACCGTGCATTAAGACATTATGTTATCTAACAATGTATGGATAAAAACGAAATACTACAATTTCAGGTTTTTTTCTGTTACGCGCACCGAATGTGTAAAATTTACGAAACAAGTGTAATGGATAGAAATGTGCATTGGAATCTCCATAAATTCTAAGTGGTTTTTTTAGTGTAAATAGTATTTGACATTTGATTGAAAGATAAAATAGTTCAGACGCTATATGTGAATATAAAATATTTAAAAAATATAATTTAGCGTATGTGATCGTTCGACAACTGTAAGTGAATTTTTCGGTCTATTTTCAAGTAACCTGATACAGCAGTTTTTATGAAGAAAAATTCAAAGTACCAACAATCCTAGAAACCTTTTACGTTGAAATTAAACCGTAAACGTCCTTTTCGTATTTGAACCAATAAATTTTGTGTTGATAGGGACAGTTCCTTGTATCGAAGTTAGGAAACTGTCTGTTCAAGAAGAAGCGTCATCCCATTTTATTACAAAACTTTTGAATTAAAGGTGTAAACACCAGCATCCATAGAACAGATAATATAGCATTAAAGCCATCTGTGATAAGGACCACTTTATTATTTCATCTGTTCTCTTTACTATATTAACACGTTCGCGGGCGTGAATGCTATAGCATTCATTTTCATAGTGATGCAAAATGACGTGAATGCTACAGCATTCAAAATTTAAAGCCAATTTTTGTTCATTTAATTTCATGTAACCTTAAGTTTTTGTAATTAATATACAGTTCAAAGTAATGACCAATTGATTCATTAAGTACTTTCTTATATTTTTTATTTTTCTCCGTGTTTTTACAAATATTCTTAAGCCGGCACATTGAGTAAACTAGAAGTGTAATACTTGACGTGAATGCTATAGCGTCTATATTTCGTAGAATTCTCACAGAGAGCTGAATGCATCATTGCACATTTTTTTCTGAAAATTTCCCTTATTTTCAACAATGTGCATTGTAAATGCTTAGACATTTCATTATCTGCTTCAGTTAGACATTTGAGTCCCAGATGGTTTTGAAAAAACACCGTCGAAGAATCCCAGACAGCGCAATTGCGCTGTCTCTTTTTCTCATGTATTCTATGAATGAATGCTTTAGCATTCACGTCATCCTAGTTGAAAAATATGATCTATATTGTCGTGGATGCTATAACATTCATTTCATATAACAGTTAAAATATGATCCTCTGACTATTCTTATAATATGTGTATAATCAGATTTTCGATATTACAACTAGTTTCAAAAATAATTGCCTGTCTATCAAAAATTCCGGTAATTATTTCTTAGCTGCATAGGCGAGCTTCTGTTTACGCAACCAAAAAATGCCTAAAAATTACTTTTGCGGAAATAATTTATTGTTGCTTTATGAACAAGATAAGTCAGTTCTACTCAGTTCTACTGTGGAAAAGACAAATGGAAGGCAGTTGTGCATCGATACCATTGATAATGTTTTTTTTACACTCGTGAGTGGAGGATGTGGGGGTTTCTTATTAAAAAAAAACTGAAGAAATCAAAGTGAATAAACTATTTGTTTAGATATGACATATTAAGTATAAAGCTTCGATATTTTAAATGTGTACTTGCAAAATATTTAATACACCGATACAAAGATGTTTTTTTAATTAAAAGCTAGCAGTTGCAGGTTTTTCAGTTTCAGTTTAATATATCCGCCTGATTGGCCGAGTAGGCAATAGTTTCGGCTAACAATTCAGTGGTCGTAGATTCAAATCGCAAAAGCGATAGAGTTTTTAATAAAGCCGAAAGCCTTAGACATGCTACTGCTTTTTAAGACTTTAGTCTTAGAATTTATTCTCTGGCTAAATTTTGTACTAATAATAATAGAATAGATTTTACAACACCTCCACATTTTCAATTAGCTTCCCAATAGTTTGGTCTTTGTGCGTTGCATCCAAGGGTTGATTGAAATTGTCATTGATATTTTACCTCTAAAAAGGCGTGCAACAAACGTAGATATTCAAATTCTTATTAGTCATTGAAAGAAGTTAAAGGAAACCGTAAACGTGGTCAGCAAGCGACGGCTGGGGCGTGTTTCGAAGTTATTTGTGCGAGTTCTATAGGATAAGTACTAAAAGATTAACATTTGTCGTAAATTTCTGACCAAAAAGTAAATCAATACGATCAAGCAAAGTACGGTACTCAACCTATATAGCTCGGTCTGCTTATCTTCGAAGGTAAAATTACTTCTTTGCGGCTTGAGTCGCTTGAAAACAAAAGATAAAACCTGAAAAATGATTAGGGAACAGGGTGAAGTCTCTGAGCCAACAAAATAAATTGAATGTTGACTTAATAATTCCATGTACTATTGCTGTACCAAGTTATTCAAACCTTCTCTAGAATATTACATTTATGATAATATTTATTACTGTATGTGTTTTAATTTCTCCTGCTTTCTTTTCTATTTGCCCTTTTACATGTAAAAATATTCATAATAAAACAATCGCGCCGATTTTTATACTCCACCTATCATTTGGGGTTCAGTTTTGTTTAAATTGACATTGTGGTGAAATGATTTGACATATTTTCTTTCTTCTTTCAGCGGATGGAGTTGCTTTAGGTGCAGCAGCAACCACAAGTCATCAAGATGTGGAAATAATTGTGTTTTTAGCCATCATGTTACATAAAGCTCCTGCTGCATTTGGTTTGGTTAGTTTCTTGTTGCATGAGAAAATCGATCGTCAGAAGATTCGCCGGCATTTAGCGATATTTTCTCTTTCAGCACCTTTACTTACATTGTTAACATATTTTGGAATCGGACAAGAACAAAAAGAAACTCTAAACTCTGTTAATGCTACTGGAATCGCCATGTTATTCTCGGCAGGAACATTTCTTTACGTAGCCACTGTACATGTACTGCCAGAACTTACGCAGGGGGCTGCGAATCATGTCCATAATCGTCTACAACATGATTACCGTCAATTAGAAGGGGCTCCTGATACTGACATACTGATTCGTTCTAGCCATCAACATATATCAACGAAAGGTTTGCGTTGTAGTGAACTAGTGATTATGATCTTTGGCTCCCTACTCCCATTATTTATAACCCTCAGTCATCAACATTAGCTTTCTTGTGTACATGTAAAGTTTGCAATCTATGTATATAATATGAAGTAATAAATACTATACCTATATCTTTGAAATCAATTGCAGCTTCAATGTTTTATGAAATAAAGCTCTTTAAGTGATACATTTGACTTCGGATTTGACATGAATTTTTTTTTAAGCTGTTTTGATTACCAATACATGTAGGGATTTCGAAGTTCCTGCACAAAAAGTAATAGCGTCTGTCCTAGAGTATCTTAACTGGAAATTGTTTAAAGATACCGAAAGTGGGGGAGGCCGTGTTGAAACTTATATGAATTGGAATCGCTCTATTTATATAGATTAGAGAAAAGCATCTCAAAATTTGCAAAGGGCTTAGAATGAACCATTTTAAATAAATTTACCGCGGAGCTAAAGAAAATGTATGCATTTAAACTGCTTATTGGACAAACATTTTTTTATTAAAAATATAAGATATCGCACATACAAATCATAATGTATCCAAATGATAATATAATGTGCTGGAGATCCTTAGTAATGGATGCGCACAAAAGCGGGGTGGAAGTAGTACAAATATGGATTTTCGGAGGTACATATAGGTACATTTAGTATAGCGTGTATACACTCTTCCTCATTTCGATCTACCGCGGCTAATATTATTACAGTAGTGTTGGTGCAATATACATTTTATTTTATTTGTATGTTGCCGCCAGAACCCATGTGTACTCATAACCTTTCACTACTTTCGCTGCTGCTAACGTCTCGCGGCTGTGACTTTGCACAGATCACATTGTCATATTTTTCGATATATTGCACCGTTTTCTGGATCACGTGCGACAGTTGTCGTTCGAACCAGTGCTTGGTGACGATTTCGCTGGATTGGACAGCTATTAATGTGATTCAGCTGATCCAACGGTGGTTTTATGCTTAATCTTAATATTAATAGGTTATGTAAAAAGTCTTGATTGTCTCAAAGGAATACGTGCTTAAATGGTGACATTTCAGTCTACATTTTTTGTGAAGATAGTTTTTAATTCTTTGCTAGTGTAAAAAGTTATACTGATTTGAAAACGAGTAAAATATCTGAAGAAATACGTTATGTAATGCTTTTTTAAATAAAATAAGTAAAAACGCTGCAAAAAAAAGTTAATGAAGTGTATGGCGAGAATGCTGTGAACGAAAGACGGACCCAGGAGTCGTTTGTTCGATTCTGGTTAGCAAATTTCGATTTCAAAGATTCAACTCGCAGACGCTGAAAAAGTTGGGGAAATTTTACAACTGGTGCAGCAAGACTGGCACGCAAGTTGTCAGGAAACAACGGAGGCGCTAAACACAAATCACACAGCAGTTCGGAATCATTTGAAAAGAGCAGTGTGCAAACAGAAGCTCGAAACTGCGGAAAACCCTACAGAGGCTTTCGAATATGACACATTACGTAGTTGTACTTCCACGGCGCCGTCATTGGAGTTTTAAAAGTTAGCTTTGCTTTTCGCAGATTTAATAAGCAGAATATGTCCCAAGTATTCGAGCACCCACGGCGCCGCTATTCAAAGTTGCTGATCATAACAGATTTTGTAAGGAGTGGATGGGCTTACTGAAAGGATTAAATAAGGCGTAAGTGGAATGGCTAAAGACACAGAAGGCACCAAGCTTTGTCATGGCGGTACTTGCTTTTCTCCGATATTTGAATTGCTTTTTGTTTGCAACTAGCTGTTTATAACTGTATATAAAATTTCCTTCCGAAATTTTTCAATATTTTAAACTATTGCAGCAACACTTGGATGCCAATGAGGTAGGAGCTACTTCAGATCGTGTACATAAATTAAAATTAGGTTGCGTTTCTTCCATTTACAGATGTGTAAAGGTAGACATTATTTCGACGGCTGCCTATATTACTTTTTGCACATATATTTTATCTTACCAACTTCAATTCGATTAAAAAAAGTTTTTGTTCAATCAGTTACTCAGAAGATGACGTAGGTGGCCGCTTGGTGCAAAAGGAATTTTGATAAAGCGAATGGTAAGAACAATAGTGTCTTGTGCAGTTTGAAAGTGCAATTATATGCAATGGCTGCAAAGACCATTGCAGATGAAATATTCTAAAGATGGGTCACGTCTCTATTAGATATACTATTAAGACGCACGCGGACCCATTTCTGCGGAAGCCAAATTCGCGATCACTTATCAAATTAATGAATTTTAAATGTTCCACCAGATGGTAAGTGGTTATTATTTCATGGTTCTAATGTCAGACTGCAATTGAAGGAAAAATTGCAGGATGGGTTTGTTGGAACGAGCAGCATTTCTATTCAAGTTTCTCTGCCAACCTGTCCATTCAGGTACGCGCTAGTAAAATGCAGTTAACGTAATTTTAACGGCCACTTTGAACTTCTCTCTCCTCTCTCTGTGGTTGCAGGGTCTTAGAGAAAGTAGTCTTTGGATATCTCGAAGTATCCTAGAAATATACAGTTTCTACAGTAAATATATACTATGCTTTGAATATTTGCATAATGGAGAAATTCCTACATTATATTTCATAGGGCCGTCTTTTAAGTTTTGTAACACGCAACAATTTTGTATGTAATTTTCCATGCTAATCGCTTTAAATTTTAGCATTTAAAAAACACAAAATGCTTACGCTCGACCTTCAAAATCGTCAAAATAATAGGAATACCTAAAAACGATCATTTCAGGTAGTGATGTTTCCGCGATTATGACCAGGTATGAAAGGATCAGGATTGATAGAAATGACATCATTTGCATACCAACTCGCAGTTTGAAATATTCTTTACCGATTACGAGACTATTCAGAACAAGGAAATAGATGCTATACCGGAAGTAGCGTCTCAAGTAGCTGCACTAATGGAAGCGATTAAATTTAAGCCGATATGCTGTTCGACCTGTATGTCAGCGACGTCAAGAGACCGGTGGCTACACTCAGCGGTTAGGAAGTGGCTAAAAGCGCGATTCAATATAGCGTGATAACCGTTTTACTTCCCACAACACCACTACGGAATCACCGGTTGAATGCAGTTCAACTCGGACAGCAGGACGTTAAAGAAGCGGAAGTCAGTCGATGGGTTGTTAGAAAGAGACTAACCGCAGGAGATCTAACAGCGCACAGACCAGCAACTTGCCCGAAATTAACCCCAGCCAACCGACAAGCAAACCTTCAGTTCGTTCGCGAACATATGAATTGGACTATGGATCAATGGAAGGTAGTTCTGCTCTCTGACAAGCATGTGTTTTCATGGTAACGACGGTCAGGCAAGAGTCTACCGTGCACCCGGTGAGCATTTCGCACAGTTCTGCATCTCTGAAAGTGTGTCATGTAGTAGGGTTTCGTGCAAGTTTTGGCGAGGCATATTACTGGAAGCGAAAATCGAACTTATGTTCATCGCAGAGCCCAATAGCGACCGTGAATCAAGCGGATTGATTTCCCTACGCTGCACCAAAAAAGGCCTCGAGGAGCACGTAGTGCCTTTTGGGGATTTACCGACGAAAATTTCAATTTCACACATGACTATTGCTGCAGTGCCCCAATACTTGGAGGAGGTTGATATGACGCTTACGGCGTAGTCTGCTCGAAGCCTGGTTCTCAATCCCATAAAGCACTGATGGGCCTAGCTGAAAAATGAGTACGAAGCATGGTGTCGACGAGTGTTGGCGATGTTCGGACCGCAATTAAGAAAAAGTGTGATAGGATACCGCCGGATTTTGTAATAGAACGTATTTATTCGATGAAAAATCGAATGGACGTTTTTATTCAGGTTAGGGGAGGTATTACGTCGTATCTTTTTATACTTGCTCAAAATCGCGGAAACAGCACTATCTGAAATGAATGAATTTGACGGTCAAAGGTGGTAAGCATTATGTATCCTTGAAAAGCTAACTGTGTGTACTTTAGTTTAATTTATGCTTACAACCTAAATTTAATTTAATATATATTTAAGTCCGAAATGAAAATGTAAGGGGTGTGCGATTTTTTACTCTCGAGTGTAATATAAAGTTAAAAGAAAAAAAACGCGAAAGTAGAAATGAAAGCGGTCTATTGCAAATTTAAAAGCTATTTTGTTTATATTGTACTAATTTAAACCTTTTTTATATTTTTTGATTTGTAATTTTGATTCATATCTTACATTATTTTATAAGAAATAAAAACGAGCAACAAAGACGATTTTTTTTCAATTTAAAATACTTTTGTGAAATCAAAACGTTGAATCAATTCCTTTCTATGTTCAACTGCGTCAGTAAAGCCCTCTTCGTTTGCTCGTTTTACCATTAATTTTTTCGTTGTTGCTTTTTATATGTGTGTTCGTTTTTCATTTGTTTTAGAGTGTGATTTGTTATAAAATCGACTAATTTTTATGAAAACTCAAATCATCAAATATGGTATTTTCGTAACAATATTTTATTGACGGGTTTTGTTTAACATGGTAGTAGAAATATGTTTGCAATTTTGTGAGGCGCTTACCATATGAAAAAATGTAAATTATAGTGATTTTTTTTCTTTTCTGCAAATAAAGTGATTAACTATATTCTGTATCTCCTGAAATATTGCCATTAAAAGAGTGATCTTTCAACAAAAAAATTACAGATGAATTGAAAATGCCTTGTAACATGTGGTTGTATCATGTAAGAATTGTAACACATACAATCCTGTAATAAGTGAGTTTGCTAATTGCACTCGTAGAGAGAGGATTAACGTTTATAACAATACAACTGCAATTAACTTCAAGGCGCGACAATGATGGGATTTTTGGTCAGTTTGCTAGGGATGATTAACTTCAGAGAAGAAATATTTAATCAAGCACTTAAAGAAAAAAAAAAAATGAAAACTACGTTTAAAAATTATTGTTAAATATAATTATAAAATATAAATTAATTTGAAAAGAAGAATATAGATTATTCAGTTGTAAAGTTATGTATAACTTGTTCGTGTTTGTAATAATATTTATTTATAATGCTAAAAAAAAGGAAATTTATAGAAGCTATTAAAAACTTACTCGAGATTTGGAAATTAATTTTCGTTGTTCTAATTCTCAATTGCACACGGTACGAAAATGCTGGGCGCCATGTTTAAGGATTAAAAAAAGAAATTTATAAGAAAGTCCATATTCATACATAATATAATGAAAAAATTTGTTGAGTGGAGATGATAAAGTATAAACATAGGTGTATATATGTAAAGACAATAATATTGAATGAATAAAAAGACAAGGCAGTAAAAAAAGAAAGATGCTGATCGAAGATTGAATTTTCGACAGTGAGTAAAAAATTTGCTGAAATAAAATAAAAATAAATATATAAACAAAATAAAAAAAAATAAATAAAACGAAATTAAACGAACCTAAGCAATTCAAGCGTATTAAAATTTAAAGCAGACTAAAGAATTCCTGTGAATGTTTTATGTGCGTGGCTGTTTGCATTTTTTTTATTATGAGGTGTACATACACATTTTATGCAAAAAAAGGTGTTTAAGAAGTGCCATTTTGTCGCCTCGATACGTTTAAAATTTCAAGTGGAAAAGTCTTAGTTTCCCATCGTTGTGGTTATCAAATTATATCATTTTTATTAGGCAAAGAAAAAGCGCATAATTTTTGTTAATCGTTCTTTGCATTTAAAAAATATTAAATTCTATGGGTTTGATATGTACTACGTCTTGGATGAATACAAAGCACCTTAATATGAACAAATGAGGTTCGTTTTCACTAAAGAGCGTTTAGATTCGAAAGCTTATGCTAAAAAAACAGGAATTTGAACATGATTCCTTTTTTCATATACGTGGTTAATGGTTCGATGCTTTCTATGGTAATTTATTAAAAAAGTAGATGTATATGAAAATATGTCGGTGTGCGTTTACGGTTTTGAATTTTTAAAAACATTCACAAGTCACTGCCCAAAAATATTGTATGCACTATTTAGAAATAAGTAAATAGAGGAAACGTGTGAATTATGGCCCCAAATAAATAGAAAAAAATAATTTAACAATTATTACATTAAATAGATAAACGCTTTATATACAGCAATGTACTCTTATTATACATAACACACAAATACACATACATACTTGCTAACAATTATACAATCTAATCAATTATTGTTGCAATAGCGTGAGATTTAAATTTAAAATTCAAATTTTCTTTCTATAGCTGATTTATTATCATTACTTTTACTATCGTTATATTAAATTAAAAAGAATATTTATAGCTGAACAAACGAAAGAAGGAAACTTTAAAAACCGAAATTCGAGGAATGACGATAACAGTGCTATAAATAAAATAGAAAAGAAAAATGAAATAAAAGGAATTTTATTTTTCATAAGAGGAAATTAGCTCAAGGGTCCCCGGACCCAACTTCGGGGTCTCCCGTAGACATCATGGGCCGAAGGAGCTAGGGCAGGGTGAATGATGACCGTCCGCTTATTCATATAAGGGTAAAGTTCGTGCACTTCCTTTAGGTGTAATAATCTGTGGAGTGTCAGTGAGACAAAATTTAAAACCCCTTGATTAAGGTAATTTGAAAGTGCAGGTGTAAAAATAAGTGAGAAAGCAAACATGGAAAAAGCGCTTCCAAGATCTTTAACTTTTGTACGCGATTCAATTGATCTGCTCAGAAAAAAAAATCAAAGAGTTGACTATGTGAAAAGTAAAATAAAAATGTTTGAACTAAGAGAACAAGAGAAAGGAAGCAAAAGTAAGTCGAATGTATTTAAAATTGAAAGGAAACGAGAGAAAACATGTTTTAAGTGCGGTAAAATTAGACAGTTTAAAGCTCAATGCCTAAATATTAAAGTTTCTTAATTCGAAAAATTTTCTGCAGAAGCAAGGTGGCAAGCATCAACAACAATGGAAACAACGAGAAAGCAGTGGTCGAAGAATTTAACGTTGTAGTGGTAGTTAGCTTCAATACGGAAGTCAAAGCGATACAGAATTGAATAATTTATATGGTAAAACAATAGTCGTGTTAATAAAATCGAATGGATATTCGATAGTGGATACTCAGATCATATGGAAAATAATGTGAAATACTTTTATGAGTTAAAAGAACTTAAAGAAAAATATGGACAGAAATTTGATATGTTATTGTAAATTAGTTAATGTTAATAAAATACGGTATCGGCATGATATATATTAAGAATATTTGATGCAAATAGAAGTATAATTTTGTTAATATTAAACATAATGATATATTAGATGGGTGCGTTAATTTTGATAGGCACTTCTACACATAAAAATTATAAAGTAATGCGAAATGCCAGTGTAGAAAACCGTTTAATTTCGATGATTTTGAACTTTCTCTACAAAGAAGAAAAGTTTTTCATTCAATGTTATTGATTTATTCAGCGTATGTCGACGCTAATTACATGGAGCGTTCAAAATTGCATTTTTAACTTCATTATTTTTCTTGTTTATTTGAAGACTTATGCTGTCGAAGCCCACCAAAGACGTTCAGAAACTTATGGTGATCCTGCTCCACCATATCCCAATCGTTGCCTTTGGTTTCAACGGTTTAAACGTGGTGATTTTGATGTCAATGACAAAGAACAGTCTAAACAACCAAAAAGGTTCGAAGAAGATGAACTACAAGATTTATTGGGAGAAAATGCAGCTCCAATTCTCAAGGAATTTTCAGACAGTAGAAATATTTTGAATATCGTATATTGCACCAATTTTTCTCAATAAATGGCTGTTGCAAGCGCACCTGATAGATTACATGAAAAGCAAAATTATAAAGAATGTATCGAAATATTTATGGAAAAATAAATACACTGTAAAAGAAAAATTACATAGGACCTTACGGCATGTAAGTTTAAACTATTTGAAAATTGTGTGTGATAAATAAATTCTAGAAGGCCTGCCAAGAGTATTAGAGTAAGACTATTTAATATGCGGAATTTGTTGAAACTGTTGATTTTGGTTTTGCAACTCCGTGGTATAGAGGGTTGTTAAATTCAACGACCGTGAATGGCAATCTGAAAGGAAAATTTGGTGTGCCTGAACGATTGGTATAGGCCTGCTGGCAAAAAAGAAAAGAAGTGAACGAATTTTGACGCGAGTAGGACGAAAAATCTGATTTGGTGCAATATATAAAAAATGCCCCTTAATAGAGAAAAATGAACAAAATAAACGACAGTCTCTTAAGTGTACCTATAAGTTACAATCAATTTTTATTTATTTTTTTTAAATCATGGCATGCTTTTTAAACATATATAAGTATTATTAGAAATATAAGCAACATTTATTAAAACATTTTGTCAACTTTTTTTATACATAAGTAAACAAAAAACTAAATAAAACGATATTAAATAGAAATATTACAAAAGAAGGCAATGTCAAGAGAAATGCGTTTAAAACAATTGTGAATTCGTTGTTCTTTTTCATAATATCCATTGATTATCGTTGTGTTTACAAATCGTCGTTAATTTAACAGAATCATTTTTGTTATTATATTGATCACGTTTTATAATCGCCATCGACACTGTGGACGATATAATCGATTGTTTGTTGTTGATTGTTAAAACGAAGTTTACAAAACCAAATGTTGGAAGAATGAGAAAGCGATTCTAGACAAATAAAACCAAAAGAAAGCGTTTGAACGCAAAACGTACATGTGTTTAAAAATATAAACATTTGATAACTCGTGTTAAGTATTTGTAAGCTTCAGATAAATTGGGAAACATGATTTCTGCCAGTAAAAGAGAGAAAAGAGAGGAATCAAAATTTATAAATGTGTAGCTACCAATTTATTAATAATCCATGCCATTAGAAAAATAAGAGTTTTTCGCATCCAGATCTGAATCCTGTTTTTTTTTTTATTATTAAGTATACATTTAAAAGGAATATTTCATAGATAATTTAGTGAACGAATTATAAATTCATTTATTTAGTGTGGCCACATACAATCCTAAATATGTGTTACAATAAAACGAAATTTAATTTTTTTTTTTTTCAAATCTATAAAATAAATGTAAAAATAATCATTTAAAAAAAAAAAAAACATGTGTTACATTAAATTTTTTACTTTCAGAGGAGGATAAATTAGAGCGGTTGTCAGGCAAAGGAAGTTCAGATAAAGACACAACATACATTACAATGTTTACAATATAAAATGCATAATTTACCATTTAAAAATGATTAAACGGTCCACATATTACCACTGGCTTAAGTGACGAAAAACACTTTTCAAAGGTTATTGATGATTATAGCAAGATAGCTAAAGTTCATACTATTAAATCAAAACGTACGGTATATGAATGTTTCCTTAACTATGTACATTTAACTGAAAATAAATTTTCAATTCTTCAAAAAAAAGTGGGACCGACGTTTTGGGTGTTTTGCCAGGTTTTGAAAGTAATGCTTATAGAGTTTTAGAAAATAATAAAATGGTAGTAACTAAATATGTTGACATAATCAAAGATAATACAGAATGTATTGGTTTAGACGGAGAAGATTGGCAAAAATAAGATTGAATAAAAAATATCAAAATGATATTATAAATGTGAAGGAATGATGGTATGAATGTTTTGTCACCTCCTTAAGAGATTTAGGCTTTGAAAAAAATGAAAATGGTTGTGATCTGTGTACGCACGCCAAAATTTATTCTGGAACTGAAAAAAAGCTCAACATAAAATTTGCATAAAAATTTTTCAAGATTTAGAAACTACTTTCATGTGATTAATAATAAGTAACAATATAAGTTGTTGTAAGTAAATTTCTCAACAAGTTTTTAACAGAAAAATGATGTCTCATTGTGTCCGCCTCTGTTGTGTTAGTTTGGGAAAAGATAGGGCACTTTATTATTTTTAAAATATATTTGAAAACTTGTAATTTGTAAGTATATTTGAATTATTCTACTTTATAAGGTACAGTAATTAAAAGAAACTACATCGCTTGCTCTCTTCAAAAATTTCTGTTAAGTAAATTGAACGAACGTTTTATTTTGGTTCGATGTTGCTATGTGTATTTTGTGCAACTGATTTTTCAACTATAGCCGGTCTCAGACGATCTATGGCAAATGTCTTGGTTATACCGTGAATATCAACTTTCTTTTGAAATGACTTTAAACATGTCAACATACGGTTGCTGGCGATTCTTTTTGTTTATAGCAGGGACAAAAACAAACAAACTTTGAATTGCTTGAGAAGGTAAGTTGTCGCTATGAAATCTGTATGATGACTAATTGCGATCCAGACGTTTTGAAAATGTTCTCTGGGATTTTTCAAAAGATTTGAATTATTGGTATCGGAAGTTGAAACCAATAATTATCATCGGAAGCTCCTCAAACTATTTGGCCATCTTGTGATAGTGATAGTCACTTGCAATTGGCTATGAAAGCGTTCTATCATGCTAGTGGCCTACGGATAATACGAAAGAGTGACAGTTTGTAATAAGCGGCCAACGCCGTGAACAATTTTGACGTAAACTGCGCTCTATGGTCGCTAGCCATTTTAAGAGGCTTTGACTTTGGCAACTCTGCGACCGTGACGGTCGTATGTGTTTTCATGTGCGGTAAGTTTTTGCTTCATTTTATAATTAAATCCCAGTTTCTTTAATAAACTCTGCAAATAACAAGTAATTATCAATTAACAATTTATATTTGTCTTAATTAATTGTGATAGTTGTAGGATTGACTTGTTGATAGCATTCTGGATTTTGCGAATAGTACTGAGTATTGCCGGCGTTTAATTTGTTAATGTGTGGTCCTCGTTATTTTTTCTTTTTGTTGGCTTTTTAAAAATGTTGTGAAACTTTTCAGATATATTTCTTGATCATAATTATATGCTATTACTTACGCATCCATTTTCTTCTTATAAACTTCTTTCTTGTTTTTCAAATATCTTTAATTGCTTAAACTAAAATCTAAGACGGATTTTTCTTTTGTTTTAGATATATTATATTGTTTACTCTGCGTATTCTTTGTTTCTGGTCGTAACGGAAACTTGAAAGCAATTTTCTTTGATTATTTTATCCGTATATTCTTTGTTTTTTTTTAGGCATACTACTAGGAGGAAATGTTTATACAAATCATGTCCTGTCAAGATAGATCTGGGCTCTGATCGTTGCGTACTTTGTTGCTTATACTCCCGTTGCGGGCACCCGAAATGTGTAGATATTACCGGAAGAGCTGCGGCCGCATTGTTGGAACCTTCAAAAAATTTAAGTTAGTCATGTCCTGACTGTAGAAAGCGGAAAATAGACTTCTATCGTCTTCGTGCAAATAAAAGTCAGACTACTGTGGGCTATGGGCCATCCCCTTCTAGTTTCCGTATAACTTCCTATAAATATCATACCCCTGCGCTAGTTGCTCCTTCACTCAACTTATCTCACACTGGAGAGCTTGTGGACCATACGGCGCCTAATCTTCTAATGACGCTGAGCGCTCCATCTTCCCCTTTATCCAATTATCCAAAAAATTTTAATTCTAATAAGAACATTACCACAAAGTTTCTCTCGTGGTAGCTTTGCGGATGCGGAAAGAATGTCACATCCGTTGGAAAGTCTTCAAAAAAAAAAAATAAGAAATCCTTATGCTTACCTAGCTCTTCTCGTGCAACTAGGGGTAAAAAGATGCAAACACAAGCAAAGTCATTCCGTCCATTTTTTCTCCAACTCGAAATACTCTTTCCGTGGCTTCGAATGACACCATGAGCAATACAATGACTTTAAGGACTGTACCATCTCAAAAAGTAGTATTTGTAGGCAGGTCAGCATTAATCAGTTCATATGACTACATTAAAAGTTATCTTGCGGCAAACGGTCCCTTTGTGAATTTAAGTCGTGTTAACAATTTTAAAATGTCTACAATCTCTCAAAATTCTAGTTCCTACGACAAACGTGGAAAGTGTGTTAAATAAATTATTGTGGCCACGAGGGTCTTTGATGAAAAAACGCATTCCTCGAAATACTAATTTGATAACCCATGCAGCGAAATAGTAATTTGGTAACCCATATAGCGATCTTTCAGCCCACAAAAAATTAGATTGTTCCTTTGCCTCAGTGACTATCGTTTACCAAAATTCCAAAATTTGGTCTATTTACCTGGAATCAGCCAATACAGTTTCTGTCTGTATTTTTCACTGAAACCTGGCTAAAACTCGAAAACTTTTCCCAACACGTTGCATGTGTTCAGAAAAGATCGTCTAGATTGGAGTGGTGGTGGAGTTCTCATGGCCATATCAGATGTCTTTCCGTCGTATTCACTTGAACCCCCAACTTATTCTAACGTCGAATTGATTCCCAGTCGAGTTGGTAATAAAAACTTGTATTTGATTTTTTCCTACATTTCTTCAAATGCAGATATTTCTATTTATAAGAAGTTTGCATCCTTATTTGTGATATTGCTTAGGATCTCATCGACAACCAAAGTTATGGCAGATAACTTCAAGTAATAAAATCTTGACTTCGTACTACACCTAAACAATTTTACAAATTTGTCAACTCCAAATGAAGAATCTTCATATATCCATCATCGATGTCGCTTAATGTTTCTGACTTCTCTGACGATATACAAAATATGGGTCTCCTTGCCGAATATTTCCGACCGTATTTTTCCACTGCAGATGCCGATGTATCAAATAATTATCCACATCAAATGATAAAATCTGTTTGCATTTCCAATTTAATCATTTCTAAAAACGACGTAGTACAAGCTTTAAGGTCACTGAAGTACACTTACGCGCCAGGATCTGATGGCAATTCATTATGTATTCTAAAATCGTTCTCTGGCGATTTATGTTGTTTTATTTATTTATTTATTTATTATTGTAGAAAAAGGAATCCTACAGTCTTTTAAACGTTATAACGAAGTTCTATTTTATTGTGAAATTTATCACAAAAAGCCTAACGGCTCATAATTAACAATATAATGAATAACTTCAACTTAAACAACCTATTGTCGGTGATTGTCGGGCAGAATGTCGGATGGTCTTCTATCGAAATATCCCTAATTCGGCACCTAACCTGCGTTGTCCAAGCGGATGATATCGGATTTTCTTGCAGTCGGTGGTGAGTCTTGTCGACTGTTCGATCCAGAAGGAGAAGGATGTGCGACCTTCTTCTCCACTATGCTTCCGTTCGAAATCAAATTGACGTTGCCAGTCGGTTGATTGATTATATTCGAAATATATCAGTTAGGTTATTTCGAATGTGACGACTCCCCCATCTTTAATTCCAGCCCTGATTGCAATGGTACTTTTGTAATTCGTAACTAATAATATATATAAGAAAAGTTAACAGTACATAAAGATAATTTATATATATATATAAGATAATTTATAATATATACAGGAAAAGATAACGTAAAAATAACTTAACCTACGCTACATACGTATGATATACTTACGTGTAAATGTGGGACCAAAATGAGTTTTGCGACTTTGGTCCTCGCAATACAGATTTCAGTGAAGCTTTCGAATTAGTTAGCCATAAATTATTGGGCTTGAAACTCCAAGCTATGCGTTTTTTATTGAAATGGCTAACCTCTTATCTTTAGATTTAACTGATTTATACTGTAAACGTGTCACATTGTCGCACTTCCTTTTCTTATTTTTCTTGCTTGCATTGTGGTGATCTGTGCAGCTCTAGTTGAAGGTATTCAAATATGTCTTGCTGATTGTGCAAGAAAGGGCTTAAAAAGGCGCAACTAACTACTCCCTCTGTTCAATGTGGCAAACAGCATCATATGGCCTGTGGTAAGATTTCGCGAGAGGAATATGCAGTGTTAATTGGGAATGCGATGCTTTCTTTTAGCTGCTCGAATTGTTTAAACATTTTGCGGGAAGCAATTCCACCTCAGCAGCTTGAACAGGCGGTCGACCAACTTACACAAAGCTCCAACATAAGGTTTCAAGGGTTCTGTGACAGCGTTGACCGGAAGATTAAGTATGTAGGAATCAAACTCCTGAAGAAGTTTAACTAACGCATTAACAACTTATAAGCGGCCATGAAAGTGATGGATGATAAGCTAGAAACGAAAACGAATTTTTGGAAATAATGTAAAATCGATTTTCTGGACGTTGTAGTCACACTCACATCATTATATCAGGCTTGCCGGCTCAATTTGTGAATTTCATGTTGCTCAAGATGCAGGAAGATGAAGAATAATTGTAAAATTATCAAATTCATGAAAGTAAGTCTTATAACCAATGATGGCGTTGTGGCTTCGTATGATTTTTGTGCGTTCATAAATAGGTACAATGAAGTCTAATTTTCCTTCAATATCCGGTTTATTTTTTATTTTATTTTATTAAATTTCAATTAGCGCAGCACACAAAGCCTTTCAAAGGCTAATGAATGTGTAATGAAGGCTAGTACCTGAATAATACAATATAAGTATAAGGATATGTTTTATGAATAAAGACTAAATTGGCAAAGACACTTGGTTTTACAGTGATAGTTCTGGCTGTTTGATTCCTACTTCAACATCTGATAGAGTTGTTGTGTTTTTAACGAATTATTTGATCATAATTTAGTTCAAATCTCTTTGCTGAATACTTCCGACATAACGTTTCGACCGCTAATTCCGATTTATCAGAAACCTATCCGTATTCGATAAATAATTTCGTTTCAATTCGTCATTTGGTCATTTCTGAAAAGGATGTTTTTGAAGGGTTGAGTTCCCTCAAATACAGTTGTTCCCCTGGGCCTGATGGAACTCCATCATGTGTTCTTAAATCTTACGCTGCCGAGATATGTGGTGTTATCTAAAAAATCTTGAACCAGTCCTTGAATTTAGGTGTTTTTCCTTTGTGTTGGAAGTATGGTTTCTTTATTCCTATTCACAAAAGTGGAAGTAAAAAACTTGTTGAGAACTACAGAGGCATTGCCAAGTTGAATGTCTTGCCCACACTGTTCGAGCGAATTGTGACTCAGCATTTCTC
Organism: Glossina austeni; assembly: GCA_000688735.1. Lineage (NCBI taxonomy): Eukaryota > Metazoa > Arthropoda > Insecta > Diptera > Glossinidae > Glossina > Glossina austeni. The sequence continues at coordinate 86,517 of KK502833.1, forward strand.
CACTCTAACATGGCTTTCGAAAAGGAAGATCTACGGTCACCAATCTGTTAGAGTTTACTTGTCATGTTTTCAAGGCTTTTTCTTGTGGCTCTTGCAGTGATGTCATATACACCGATTTTAGCAAAGCGTTTGATTTGGTTAACCATAAATTACCTATATTTAAACTCCAAGCCTCTGGATTCCCTTCCTATTTAGTGAAATGGATAAGCTCTTATCTGCATAATAGGTCATTCAGGGTTTTGTTTAACTTCACCACCTCATATGAATTCTCCGTTACGTCAGACGTACCTTAAGGTAGCCACTTAGGACCCATTCTATTTAATTTATACATTAATGACTTGCCTTCGGTGATTAAATCCAGCCAGATCTTAATGTATGCTGATGATGTGAAACTGTTTTCTTCTTTTTCCTTAGAATCGCAATCACATCAGCTTCAAACTGATCTGAATAATTTGGTGGCATGGTACTCGTTGAATCACATGAAACTATGTAGACTCAATTGAATCTGCTTAAAAGCAATTCTTGCTTTTTGCCCTTAGGAATTTGGGTTGGGACCCGACTGCCAAGGTTTGCCAAGGTTGCGAAGGTTTGGCAAATACAAGTCAATCTAGAGAACCAGAAACTTCAAGGGGGCGAGTCTTCATGTTCTTGAAATAAGCACTCAAAACTTTACCACGAAACGTGACTGAATTAAATTTCACAATAGTCCATTCGGCAGGCCCTTTACGATGATATCGGAACGGTTAAATCGTTTGTGAATAGCATTGATTTGTGGTATATTCGTTAATAATTTAGAAGTAGTGTTAGTTTCAACTTGCTGAATTTTGTTGTTACAATCACGGGGTAGCATGGGGTATAGATGTACGAGAGACGTGATAAAGGCCCCTGCTCACCAACATTAACTACAGCTTCATTTGACATGCCGATGCACGAGTAGCAAATGTCATACTCAATACATGTCTCGTTTCCGATGTAGTTCTTGCACACAGCGTACTTACAGCTCTTTTTAGCAGGAGTTACGGCTTAGCCAGTGCCGCAATAATACACTCCGAATAGGAAAAATTAAAGATACTTAAAATGAAAATTCGACAGTCGAAGCATATAAATGAACCGGATGATAATTAGCATGTATTTTAATTGTACTTTATGTTGAAATATAAAACAAAGTAAGGGGAAGCGGCTAAAAATTAAATCATATAAAAAATAAACTGTCGGAGCAAAAAATAACTCAAGATTAATATAAAACCAGCGGAAAGACCATAAACCGTGCTACTCAGGCATAAGGTTACTAAAATTATTACTGTACCTTAGCCCTCTGATTATATCTCAGCTTTTGTTTGTTAAACTTATTCTAATTGATTTTCTTATGTTCTGGATTTTAGTATTATTTGAATAATATTTAAGTGAATTTACGCAATTACACCATTCATAAATTTAAGTAAGTTAATCTGATTTGGTAGCTTTCTTGTAATAATCTTTTCATTACACGGCTTATATTGCTATACTGAATTTTTATAAGCATCTTGCTTCGTTGGAGCTCATATCTTAATACTGTCAGGTTCGAATCTTGGGCCAATTCAGCAATTAATTTTTCCGAAACTTCCTTAAGTATGATGATAATGGTTTTATTCTTAACGTTGCACATCTGAATATTCGTTCTAACAGGTCTACAAAAATCGATGAGCTGGGTGGTCTTCTTGAGAGTAAGGTACTTGATATTTTTGCCGTAAGTGAAACGTGACTAAAGAACTATATTTCTGACGCCGCTGTAGGTTTGTCAGAGAATAATTTATCTACAAATGACCAACCAGAGGTGTGGCAGCCTTATATATCTCGTCTAAACTGCACTATAGAGCCGTTTTTCAAGCCATGGAGAAACAGATCTATGAATCTCTTGCAGACTTAAGAAGTGACGCACGCTTGTGAATGGACGACGGGTTCTTAGCTGAAATATATAGACCCATACGGGTTACCGATGCCAAGTTAATCTTTACCCACAGCGAGCTTACATAAGTCAGTATATAATTTCTACATCATTTGAAGTGATCTCATAATGCAATAATGAATCCTGTGTAAACTCTATGCATTCTTCATGTGCAAAACATGTGCATGACATTTGATATGCAAAACCACTCAAAACACAATGTTTTAAATGTCATACCATTCATAAGGTTTCTGGAAAAACACTAGGCTTATCTGCATATGCATACGATATCTTAATGCGATGCCACGAACGCAATAAAGAACCATTGAGAAAAATTTTAGCTTTACGTAACATTGCATTGAAAGACAATAAAGCTATATTCATCATAATCGATGTAGAAAAAGTTTTGAAGAAACCCTAATAAAAAGTAATATTGACTTTGTTTTGATATCATCAAAAGAAATATGTAATAAAGAGAAAGAATATTTTATGAACACATTGTAGTTGTTGTCTTGGCCTTTTCGTGTATTTGGCTTGTGTCTTTTCGGTCTTTTTGCTAAGCTGGTTTTCGCGAGTACCGTGTGCATTTGCTTTCTTATATTAAAAAAAACAAAAATTTAAAGCAATTGAGAATCAGTCCTTTCGCTATAAAAAAAATCTAGATGGCATTACAAAGTCTATAGACTCTATTTCGATTCTGCGCGATGGTAATTTACTTGTTCTCGTTGGTAAGCCGCCCTCGACAGAGCACCTCTTGAAGTCAAAATCACTAGCTAATTTATGTCCAATTTTCGCTAAACTATACAACAAACTCAACTCGATTAAAGGCGTAATTTACGCTCCGTGTTTAAACATATACCGGAAGAAGAAATAGTTCACGAAATGAGCAATCAAGATGTAACTGAAGTTTATAAATTTACTATATTAAACGGCAACGGAAAAATTCGCTCCCCTAAAAGAAGGATAATTATGACTTTTGATCTTTATCGGCTAACGCAAACTGTTGTTGTGGCTTTGTACAAGTGTAGTCTACATTGTAAATCCCATGAGATGCAAAAACTGCCAATGCCTAGGTCACATTGCAAAAAGATGCAATAATGCACCTTCTTGCGCTAACTGTGGCCTTCCTAGACATGCTGAAAGCTGTACCCATAGTTTCTACATAAATGGCAATGGTCAGCACTCGGCGTTAGACAAACAATGCCCACGTTATGTACAAATGCGTGAAATTCTAATAATCAAAACAGAAAATTGTTGTAGCATGGGCGAAACGCGAGGGAAGTATCGGGAAATAAATCCAAGTGGAATCCAAGAATCCAAGAATTAACAAAACTAACGCTGCCATCGCTTCGCAAATCGACCTTAATAAGCCTTTAACTCCAACTCCTGCCAATGACAAACCTGTCCTATCATCAGCCAAAAACCATATTGAGAAACCAGATCCATCACCCGCCAAATATAATAATGATAAAATTATAGCTGCAAAAAATATTGAAAAAAATCAAAGCAACAACACGTATCCTAAAGCCTACTAAACTAACTATCCCACAACCACCTGCTTTCAATTCCATTCAACAAATTACAAGTTCTAATGAATCCAATTTTTCATCCTTCCATCAACCTTCAATTGCAAATTGTTCACGTGTGCCCACTCGTTTCACTTCAAATGTACGATGATTTTACTGGTAATAATAAATTATTCATGCCAAATTCCTATAGCGACATTTTTGACAGAGATGTTGACATATCAACATAACTTACCTATGACTCTGTTTTTTTATGTCACTACCATTAAATACAGTTTTTAACGATAAGTTTAAATATATCTGTCATTTACCCAATCGCTTACCAATAAACGGCGAAGTTGTTAGAAAGAAAATATAAGAATGGCTGCAAAGTGCTGATATTAGGCCGTCAACATTAAAAATAAGTTAGCTTAATAGTTATGTTTTTATTATATCAAATTTGCTATGTTTATTGTTAAGATGAACAGGTGAGGCTATCTTGTTTACTTATAAAGTAGATTACTTTCGTTTAACCATACTGTTGTCAGACTGTTGAATGTTGTAAAGTGTTGGGCAGAGTGGTCAATGACGAGAGTCTGGTAAAGGTGTGAGGCCTTAACGAGGTATCTATTGTTGGATTCGTCGTGGCAATAGATAAACTTCTCGGGATTCTGTCATCAAGGATAGTGGTACAGATTGATCGAGCAACAACAAAGTGGATAGTTCACTAATAAATTTCGTGCTCGAGCAATATGTAATTTTATTTTTTTAATGATTTTTCTTATGGTACGCTATTAAAGTTATGAATTTAAACATAGTCAGGTTGACCATTCGAGAATGAATATTTCATTTTAGTTATAGATTTAAAGGCAAGGAGAGGACACATTTCAGACATTTACACACACATCTATGCTGCCTTTCACGAAACCAGCACAAAACTTGATATTAATTTTTATACATTTGCAAACCATAATTTGTTCGTCTAACAGGCTCTTTTAGTAATTCTTTTAAAGTTTGTAATACAAGAACTATTAGCAAATTTTGATAAATTTGATAACGATATGTACATAAAATTGCTTTTTAGATATATGAAATGTAATCGTGGAAACATAATTCTGTAGTAATTTCTAACCCATATTACATATAACAGCATACAAATTAAAATGAATTTTGGTCCACTTAATACATCATAATTTATAACTGTATGTACAAATACTTTTAGGCATATAAACCATGCATAACTTTAAGTGTAGCTATACATACAGTGGACGCAAATAGTAAGTGATCAATTTTGTTTGGTTATGAGTTTATTTGTTTAACGCATTTGAATTCGTCTGAGTGGGCGAGTAGGCAAGAGTCTCGACTAGCAACTCAATGGTCGTAGATTCAAATCTCAAATGCGATAAAGGTTTTAATAAAACCGAAAGAAAGCCTTAGATGCTAGTGCTTTAAGAATTTAGTCTTAGAATATATTCTCTGGTTAAATTTATAATAATAATAATAGTAATAATAATAATAAAGCTTTTAAAATTTTACAAGGGACCTTAAGGGACTTATTAATAATTTCGATGAACTCAGTACACTCATAAGGGGTTTTAACCAATATCCTTCCAAGAGACCTATTGTAGAAGTTCTTTTAATCGTATTCCACCCAAATCATATGCTAGATACTTCACGAATGCTGATCAAAATTCATATTCCAACCAAGGAGTTGGTGTTTTCATAAAATCAAACGTACCTCACAAACGCATTAATTTAAGCTCAAACATACAAGCCATAGCGATACAAATAGTCTTAAACAAAGAATTTACAGTGCTTCCGCTCTACATCCCACCATTGCAATCGTTTTCTCAGCAAAAGCTTTGTAATTTATTCTCCGTACTTTCCCCCTCTTTAATTAACAACTGAAACACCATCTGCGGCTCAACAGGGAACAACAGTCGTGGTTCTGTTTTAGAAAAGGTGTTTTGTCGAAGCAACCTCTGCATTTTAAATGATGGAAGACAGTCTAAATTACGTCTTCGGTAATCTAATTGCTGAAAAACCCCAAGTACTGGAGAGTAACGGTTGGAATCTTTCATATACAGATGCTTTCTTAATCACATGTTACACGAAAGTGCTTCAACTTTCACAACCGAAGCCAGAGCTATCCTTCACGTTGTGAACCTTTTCCATGAAGATAAACTCAAAACAGTCATTGTTGCTGATAGTTTGTCAGTATTAACAGCTATAATCCTTCGACTTCGAGATAGAAAACCATCAACAAATTAAATAATATAATTACAACATCTGGCGACAAAATTAAAATGCTTTAGGTATCAAGTCAAATCGGGTTATTGGAAGATGAGCAAGCTAATCGAGCAGCGAAAGGAAATGTACAATATCATCCAATATTGATAAAATCGAAATCAAAACATTTTTGCGAATTCACCTTGGCCATACAATTGCAACCCACCAATGGATCTTACAGAAGTCTGCTTTCCCAATCTGCAGTTTTTGGCAAATTGTCACTATAAAACTCATTCCTTTGCTAGAAGTATTGCATTTTGAGCTACTCACCTTATGCACATCGTAAAGTCAGCTGCAGAACGCAATGTATTACTTTACTAAAACTATTAGGCTTACTATCTAATGTTGCTCTCTAAAATAGAGCCGATAGCCTGTGCTGCCAGTGCTCAATGTGTTTTTCTTTTTAGTCAAAGAATTTATTTCATTATTCTAAAATTATAATAATAATAATTCTATACATACCGTTTGAATAGGTATGATTTACGACACAATCCCATTAATCAGGATCCTCTGCTAAACTAGAAGCCGGGAATACCTTAGCCAAAAAAAAATTCCATTAGTTATAACTGACTGATTCTGTAGTCGCACACGTCCAGCGTCCTCTACTAAACTAGAACCAGAAATATATTTTTAACTATAAAAAAATAATGGCTCTTTTATTTGACCAGAGAGAAAATTGTGTGTTATCACACAAACGTGTTTAGAAGAAAAGATATCAAAATTTTCGCAAAGCAAGTAATGGCGCGAAGTCTTTTTTTGGCAAAAACCATTACTAGATTCACACATCTCACCCACACGAAGTTAGAGCATCACATTCAGCAAACCTCCGCTATGTTATGCTTAATTTCGCTCTGCTTGTAGCTAAACATCGGCACCTTCGCCTTCGCTTTGCTTTAATAGGAATATCTCTGTATTCGCTCCCGAGTACTTACTAAGAGAATAGTTCAAAATATGTGTTTTTTAATGAAAATGAGTAGGTGATTGTTTTTTTTTTTGAATAGGGGTACGGTTTGAAAGTGAGGAGTGATTAAGTGATTGAAAAAGACTTTCGAATTATTTCTAAATTTCCGAAAATAAAATTATAATGTAAAAAAAAAAAAATTTGTTTAATTTAAAGGTGTAAAAAAAAAATAAAATCCAAAGACCAACAACATCAGGTGCTGCGGACGTTTCCTTAGACAAGAGTTTGTAATCAAAGCGGGAGCACGCGGAGGTGGTGGTTACTAGGTATAGTAAGTAAGTATATAAATAATGAGCCGCCATGAAGGAGTCCGTTGCGATTCTTGTCTCAAGTCTAACTTTAATGGTCATTAAATGGTCTCTTACACATAACATAAAAATTATAAAAATTCTATAGGGCAAATTATTTTTGTGGACCCCCCAATTTCGGCGAACTAGTCACCTTTCTTTTAGAGCCCCTTAAGTATGCTAGAATAGACAGCCATTCATGTATGTGGAGAGGAGTTCATATTGATTATACAGTTGTGTGCAGTAAACCAAAGTCAAAGTATTAAATACACAATTCATATATATAACATGCTACGTGTTTATTATATTATTTTCACCTGTTCGCACATTTTAAAGTTTTCATTTGTGACATATCCAGCCGTTGAAGGTAAATTTCCTTGAGCCTTGAGCCATTTTCTTTCTATTCTCTTTCCGGTTTTCTTTCCACTGCATCATTGAAATGTATCAGCTTCATTCTTTTGTTTGAAAGAGCGAAGTCTGCTTCCACAACTAGCTGTGCGATTTTGCGAAAACACCTCAGTACAAGATGATGGATTTTCAGTAAATTCTTCGAACGGTTCAGTATCTAATTTGGTTTTCTTCCTATAGAAAACAAACTATTTAAAACTTCCCTTGAAGACTTTTAAAAGAGGAAGCATTGCTTTAAACTGACTTCTTCAAATTTTTGGTGAAGATTTAGTGTATTCCACTTTGCATTATACTGTTCAACTATTAAAAATTGAAGTTGAACTAAACCATTTTCTTTCCCTTTCATTATATTTATTAGAAATACCTACTTCTTTTGATATCACGTCAATGTGTTGATCATGGGGGTGCTCATGTCGGCTGGCGATTATCGCCTGGTTTTTTCTAGCAAACAATTGATTGTCTCCAAGAGGCTAATTATATACCATCGTCGTCAGCTTTCCAATACTTCCCCACAAATACGGTAAACAGCAACAAGCATGCAAAACCAAACGAATAGAAAATTATGTAAAATTTGACAATTGTAAAAAGAAAAGTAAAGAGAAGGTTAATAATTTTACATTATTTTTTACAGATTTTCCATAAAAATAAATCTTAGTAGTTCTGTTATAATATATTGTTAGTGATTCATATAAATGACGTCTTCCTCATCTTTGTGTTAAATTTTCTTTTCCATTCCTAAACGCCAATTCCTTTTTTGCTTTATGCTCATATAAGACCAAATAAAAAGAAGATCCAGTATATAAAAACTCTTACTTCCAGTGTCTATTTGATTTTGGTATAAATTTTTCTGCGAGTTCCAAGTTTAAAAATTATTTATATTTTTAAGATTGTTATGTTTATAAACTTCGTATCAGTAATCCTCTAACTTGTTCACCCAACTGCCTCAATTGTGGTGCTTCCAGACAGACATCAACATCATGATCTCTATAGGTTGCTTGGAGTGCTGGAGAATTCAAATGCTTGAATGAGTATTCACTATTGTCTCAAAAAAAATTAGAAAGATGTAGAAGTAGGAGAAGTAAATTTAGAAGTTTTGTTTCCAACTCTTGTAACTCCTCTAAAACAACGGTTAATAACGTACTTTATATAGCACTCAGTGTATGGTCCCTACCGGCCCGCCATTAATAACCTCCCGAAGCCAACAACTCTAAAGTCATGGGTAAGCGCAATACCGGCGATATATACGTACTCCTCATGCCACCATTCATACCAATTTTTCCCAAGACATAATGAAAGCGGCTTGCTTTAGAAACACGGAAATTCTGCATTTATCTTCATACAACAATGTATCATGTATTTATACGTCGCTTATAAATAGAAACAATCTAGTTACTCGTTTTAAGCTAGCGCTAGGGGGTCGCATGCGTCCGGCAAAGTCTTTCTCGTCTGTCTCATGGCAATCCTTTCCTCTGCGTCACGGCTGTCAATATTCTCCGAGCAGAAAAGGAAGTTACGATATATTGTGCTGGAAATGTACATATTGGTTAACATTGCTTAACACACTCTAATTTTTTAAAGGTTTTGAATTCCTAATTTATTATCTAACAAGTGTTTATATTTTCCTTTTGCACCTTTTTTTTTACAAATACAACTCTAAGAGAGAGTATTGTGACTTGCGGATCGCACTTTCTTGTTCGAGCAGCACAGAGCTAATTCGAGAAGTACAAAGAATTCTAATTATTACTATCTGTGTCTGATTTACGTGTGAGTTTATCTGCTTTAATAACCTATGCTGTTTATTAATGCAATGTAAGAAACAATCGAAATGAGTTTTATTGTGATGGTAGTAGTTTTGTTAGTGGCTACGATTATGAGTTTGCATAATATTGACACACATATTGAAAGATAGTGATATAGTTTCTCTCGTTTGGATGATTTTGCTTTTTAATGCTTCATTATTCACATTGCACATACACACATAATCCCTTCTGTCGTTAAGCTAACTTGGTCATTTAAAACATTTTTTGGTGGTAAAATCAAAACATTACAGATGAAAAGTTCACTTGTATATATATATACAACTATATATATTTATATATATATACGCTAATTGATCGTCTTAGTGCATAACAATAATAACAAAGGAAAGTAAAGACAATATGTTCTAGTTAAAATAGTTTCTGTTCAATGGAAATTTATATAAATTTTACGCAGTATACAACCGTTATGTATGATTGCTGTTTTGCTATTGGTTGCTTTAGTGTTTACTATTACGACACTTGTTCTAGTGTTTACGATTTTTTTTTATGCTGCTTTTTTTACGGTTGTGACATTTTTTCTTGATTTTCCTGACTGGGCATAACGGCGAAAATCGAAAACAGCAAGAAATCATAGATTAGAAGTGTACGATTAATTTATTTATTTTATTTATTTAATTCAAACTGGTTACAAAATTTTCAAACAAGATTATATTGAAATGCACATAAAATTTTAAGGTCACAACTCATAGTTAGTTTCGCAGAATACGTGTGAAATTATATTAAATATTTAATAATTTGAACGATCAAAATGAACAGACTTATATACGCACTTAAAATCGTAATTCAAATTAGAAATCTTCTACTAAACAATTAGGACTAGTCTTTTAAGCAAACGCTTGGTAATCGATGGTGATGAACACACCTCGATGAGCTTGCGAAATAAACAATGTTTTCAATTTGCTATTTAGCGTAGTTTGAATACGACGTCGCTAGACCGCGCGTATTAAGGAGCACCTTCAAGGTTTCTTCAAGGTTTTTAGGATATTAAGATGAAATTACAGACACCACTCGATTTTTTACAAAGGACCGTGGACGGACTAAAAAGCTCGCAGTTATGTCCACATTGGTCTGGCTTTAGGAATATGAAATTTCTATTATAACGATTAGGGACCTTTCCTACCTTTTGAACGAGTCTACATTTCACTTTCATCTACATTTTTGCGAATCAATAAAGTACTCCGTAAACATCACAAATGAGAGCTTATATTTTTAAGTAAAGCTCTATAAAATGAAATGATTAGAAGAACAAATAAAGGCAGTTTATTTTAAATGTAGGCATTATTTAACCAATTTATGCTTATCTTACACTAATGTATATTTTTATTTTATTATATGATTTGCAATTTTGGCTTATATTAAGTGTTATTTTTTAAGAAATGAAAAACAAGCAATAAAGACCACTTATTTTAAAGGTAAAATATGTTCATTACATTTTTTTATTAGAGAGTGAAAATGGCACTTTCCATATTATCGATTCAATCAATTGATACACAAAAATATATCTAATGTTTAATTAAATTATTTAAAATAAAATTTAACTGATTTGAAAAGGAGGAATAACTAATCAGCTAAGTATAATACATCAATTTTGCAAACAGTTGAATCCAACTCCTATATTTTTTAGTTTAAAAGTCACATGGAGATTGCTACAAGATCACTTTACTAAGGACTACAATAGGAATCCAGTTTCAGTGCCGCCTCTCCTGGAACTATGAAACTGTGCTCTTTTTATGGAACGTCATAGCATCAAATAAGTAAATAGGGCATGTGTGAGCATTGTGTGTATAAAAACATTCTTTTTTACAGGACTAAAACAAATTTGGACATTAAGCTGATGGACAACGAGGCGTGCAGTAGCACAGTGAGTTGTGGAAAAGTGTGTGGCTCTTTCAAACGAAACGCTGTAGATGACAAATATTTGGAAATGATGTAACACTTGACAGGTAAACTGCAAAGAAAAATTAAAAGAGAAGACTAAGAGAAGAAGAAAACGAAGAAAAATAAACAAAAAGGAAGAAAAAGAAAATAGCTATCAATTCGACAAATTTTTGTGTGGATGCTCAACAAAGTAGTTCCTTAAGGACAGCGGAGTTTGAAAATGAAATTGCTCAACTATGCAAATAGGAGAATTAAGGAAATGTTTAATACATAAGATATTATTTAATACAAAACATAAAGTGGGCTAGAAATATGTATAGAATTAGAGACATATAGAAATTTTTTAAAATTTTTCATTATGATTAACTATTTTTGTCGTTTTGCACATTTAATTTTTATTCAAATAACCTTACAGAGATTTAAAGTTTAAGTTATGATTGTTATTAAATTGGGTTTTCGTCAAAAAAAATTTTCAAGTAATAAAAAAATCAGAATAGCTTCTCAAAATATCACGAAGATAAGAGGCATTTGTGCGGAAAATAACGCTTCCGATAATCTGGTTGATAGAGGTCCTGTGTTTCCCCTCCCAAATCCACGTTTTACCATACCGCTTTATTCACAACAGCACAATGTCGGCCAATGTCCGTCGTACATTTTCAAAAGATTATGTAAAACAACTTTGGCGTCTGCAAATAACACAAAATAAATGTATTAAATTGAAGTTATAGAAACGCGAAACTTACAGCAGCATGTAACAAATGAACTCATTGAGCTGGGGTCATTTATATGTACTCTAGCTAGCCCAGCTGACGTGTTACAATAAAGGAAAATATATATAAAAAGAAAATATAACTTATGCCAGCGATGTCTTGTCGTGTTAACTTATTGTATTGTTTGTCGGCTTTACCCGTTCCATTTTTCGTGTTCCGTTTGTAATGATCTATTTTAATACCTGGTACTATGCGAGTCCGCTCAGTCATCGCCAGGACCAACGTTACTAGAAATTGGTTTATGAAAGAACATCGCCACCTTCCCTGATATCCGTTTCGCTGCTGTACTGCAGCGCACTTAAAACACTCTTCTATCCTTTTCCTATCACTCCCTCAAAGTGCGGCCGATTACAATTGCAGGGGAAGAATCACAAACAGGCACCACCGTCATTGGGCGAAATAGCTCGATTTTTATTCAAATAAATTGACCATATTATAGATAAATTTACATTTTTTCTTTGTCAATTCATTGTATATTTATTAACGAAACAATACGTGGTACAGTTTTTATATAAGGCGGTGATGCACGCACAGTTTCATGTTTTTAGGGTAAGTTTTTTTTTATAATTTTGTTTAGCACTAAGTTTCGGATAAGTTTCATCATGTAGTTAACATAAGTTTTCCCAAAAATTTCATCAAACATGTAATAAATTAATATGATTTTTCAAGATATATCCTTCTAATTAACTCTTTTTAACATGAGTTAATCAGTAGACTTTTATCAAACATAGGTAGTTTTAAAGAAATGAATATTTACAGTAAGTTTTCTTTTTTTACTATTTTTTTTTTTTTTGTTTAAACTTAAATTTGCGCAGAAATTATTGATTAGCTTTAATATAATTGTGTTAGAATAGATTTTTTTACTAAATCTTTAATAAGTTTTAGTCTGATTTTTAAAATAAAATTTTATTGTACATTTTCAGCGATTTTTTCTTTTTTGTAATTAAAAAACAAATTTGTAGCCGGTTTTAGCATAACCTTAAGGAGAGTCTTATGTATATACATATAACATTTCTTATGTAAAATTTCTCATTTACGCAACTGAAAAGGTCTTTATTTAATCAGAGCCAAACAACAACTGAACTGACTACACTAAGCGAGTGTTTAATGGAGACTGAGTTTCTCACTCAATTCTGCCTGTGTTTGCCTTAATATGTCCCTTCACGTGTAAGTTTGTAAATGCCTTGGTGAGCATGGATATTTTAGGCATATGCGAAAAATGTGATTTAATGACCATAGAGAAGACTGTGGGATTAGTCATCGAAAGTTACATGATGGTTCGCTTGTCGCTGACGTTGAAAAAGGCGCACTTTGAGAAAGGCTAAAGCAGGGAAGCTCGAGTAAAATATATACCCTTGAGGAACGTAACCGTAAGGATATTATACGGAAAGTAGGCATCAAATAATGGAAAATGGAAAAGTCATTTTTGCTTACAATTCTAAAATTCGAGAATATTTTTGGATGTTCCATTTTGACAATATATTAGCTGTGCGGTCAATTGTGTGAGAATTCGCTAGCAATGAAATATATTTTTAATGAAACCACTTGTGACATCATGATTTGTTCTAACGACGGCACTAATTACGGCTAATTTACATCGTGATCTTTAAGATTCAAGCGCGCAAAATCTTCATAAGTGGACGCAGCGGCAAGAAAAGTACAAATTCGGGCATGAACATGTATAAACACAACCCAAAACATCAATCTCTGTTGTATATGTTAGATCAAGCTGTTAGAAGTCGCCTTTTATTCAAGTCGCCGAAATTCTACCAATCACTTGCAGTGTCGTTGCCTCCATTTATGTACTTTTGAGGAAGTGTTATTTTCCTTTGTTGCACACACAAACAAGTAATTAGTAAAGTAAATGAACAACTGTTTGATTAATGCCAAGCAAAGCCTAAGAATATTTGAGTCATATAAGATGTGACTCAAGGTAACAAACTTCGACGGTATAAATAAAAAGGGTACCAATTTTTTTTTATGTGTTAAAAGTCTGTCACTTCATTTTATAATATAAACTAATTGCTGTAAGCTGTGTTTTAGCTCGCCTTAGATTGCGTTTTCCTAGCCTGGTTTGGTGATTGTTTGAGCGAAACACTTTACCCTGCGCTTGCTTAGTCCGATGAATATATTTATAATTTGCATGGTGCAGTTATAGTTTTTAAGCTCCTTCTGATATCTGTTGTTTGTTTTGTTATAAATCAGCTTGTCATTTTTGATAGGGTACTAACCTGATTTGATAGGATTTTTGATGGATGAAACTCTTGTATATCCTCCGTTATAAACCTGTTAGCAGGTTTCCTGGAAGACAAGGGCTCTTTCAAATTTCAGAAACTGAGATCATTATTATTTATCCTTAAATATAAGTAATTCAAAATTATGATAAATATGGTTTTATGTTTGAACATTTCAATTATTTTTGATTACAATCGTCAGCAACTCTTAAGGTTGCTTCTTTATCAATATTCCTAAGCGTGTTGACAACATGGATGTGATAAGAAAATGCAGCTGATATTATAACTACAATTTCTGGCAAATATCAATAATATTAACAACAAAGCCAGGCGGCGACGGTCGAAGGGAGTGGCAGTCAGGCTGACGAAAATGACAGACAGGAGTGCCCGGACGTTTGATTTTGCTTGCTAGTACAATACATGTATTCTAGCAACAGTAACCAGCAGTATATTATTTACTATTATTTTCAACGTTTTTTTTGCATTTCCAACTAGACAAAATTTTCCATTTTTTAAGAAAATTATTTTTTATTAATATTCCACTATTATTCCCTCTTATTAAAAAGTAAAAAGCGTTTAACGAATTTCAATTTTATTTGCACTATTTATGAATTTTGTCCGTAAAATTTAAATAAAATTATCTACACTACTTACATAAATCTGCTAAATGATTATTTTTTCTAATATTTACAAAGTTTTAACAACATTCAACATAACATTCAAACAGTTTTTAAGGTGTATAATATCGACTATTATTACACGTGAGGATGAAGACAGACTAAAACTAAGGTAGAAATCATCACATTATTAGATACTGGCGTTAGTATAAGTTGCAGTGGAAATGGAGCAATAGAATTCTTAAAGGACGTCAACATAAAATCTTTAAATTAAAGCCCCTTCGGGTCAAAACAGCAAATGAAATAAAATGTCTGTAGATGGTATAATCACCCCACCAGTTAAATAGGAAGAGGGAGTGCGTGATATGAAGCTCCAGGCTTACAACAAAGGTTCTGTTTTGGTATCGATTTCCGGAAGACATTCGGTTTGTCAGTAGTAGCCAAGCTAAGTTATCTTACTAATATTTATGTTCGTGCTGCCTTAGAAACCGTAAATATTGAAGATAGTAAACCAGCCACATGTTTGAACGTAGCTCACAAACTGAACGTCACACAGTCTAACTTCCTAAAGCGAGTTAGGCAGATTTTTCCGGTTTTTGAGTTACAAGGACTTGGAAAAACATATTTAGAGCAACATGAAATCATCGCCACTGAAGAAAATTAACAATCACTATCGTATTTTGCTGGGCATTCGAAAATTAGTGTATGATGGACTCGATTGCATGGTATCGTTAGTAGTAATTGAAGACAGCAATAGCAGTTGGAGCTCACTAGGTACGTTGGTACGAAAAGACACTAAAAATCGCCTACGGTTATGTGCTCGCAAGGTGAATAATCGAATTATAAAAGATGGTGATCCATTGCCACATACGGAAGGTCTACATAGTCGTTTACAAGATACTCGCTACATTTCAGCTAATGAATTAAATGACGCATTCTGGCAAATACCGCTGGAAAAGAATTCACGTGAAAAAACAACGGTCGTAGTAGCTAGAAGACCTTTAATATATCTAATGCATCAAAAAGAATTTGTAGGCTAATGGATAAAGTTATACCTGGTTACTTGCGGGGAAATGTTTTTATTTATTTGATCGATTTCGGTCTATCGGCTTCTTTACCAAGCATCGATAAGTGTCTGTTGCAATCAGCTTTGGTGGCAGATTGTCTGAAATGCGAATTTACCCATGAATTTTAAGGAAAGTCGTTTTTGCTACAAGGAAACAAAATACCTTTGTAGTGGGTGATGAAAGCTTGAAAACGTCTCCTGAAAAGGTAAAGGAAATGAAGAATTTTGGAGTTCCGAAAACAGTCTAACAGGTTCCTTCGTATGACTGGTCCGTACCGTAGATTTATTCGAAATTATGCCTCAATATCTGCACCGTTACTTGAATGTTTCACAAAAAATCGAATGTCATACTCATTTTCGAATGCAGAATTACACGCTTTCGAAAAATTGAAACAATATCTTATTATTGCCACAGCTTCAAGTATACCAGATTTTAAGAAACTTTTCTATATTCAGTGTGATCCATCTAGAGATGGCGTAGGAGAAATATTGTTCCAAAAAGTTGGTTATGAAAACGAAAGTCCAATAGCTTATATATCTGCCAAGATAAATAAAGTACAGAAAAATTACACGGTCACAGACATAGAATGTGGGGCAGCCAAGCTAAGTGTAGAAAAATTTAGACCATATATTGAAGATTTACTATTTACTTTCATTACAGATGACTCCTGCTTAAAGTGACTTATGCTGCAAAAGGATTTATTTGGGAGGTTAGCTAGATGGAATCTCAAGTTACAAGCTTATGATTTTCATATTGAGCGTCGCATTGGTACTCAAAATATCGTACCAGATCCACTTGCGCGTGTGCATATAGATGAACTGATAGCAGGTAATGATATTTTCTTGGATATTGGCTTAGATTCATCGTGTTTGTCTCAGGACAGGTTTTCGAGCCGAGGATGGAGTTCTCCATGGTAATATTTGGAAACTCTGGATAACTAAAGAACTCAGGCACTTTTTAATAACATCAGCTCATTGTTCACCGTCACCAGGACATGGCGACATCCATAAAACACTACAGAGTTAAAGGAAAATTATTTTTAGCCTGGAATGACATCCGATGTACGAATTGAAGTCAAAAATTGCGATCTTTGTGAACGCATTAGGACTGATAATATTCAAACGTGGGACAACAACAGATAACTGAGAGAGCTTTCCAACGAATATATGACAATTTTATAGGACCGTATGCTAGAACCAGGGCTGGTAATACCTGTATTTTTGTCTAGACCACATCTCAAAATTTATCATATTGAAACCAAGGCGAAAGCTGGCGCCGCAGGAGTGATCAAATGTCTAGAAAAAGAAGTGCTTCATGTTTTTGGAGTACTTGAAGTCCTAAACTCAGATAATGGTAAACAATTCACTTCAGTAGCATGCCGACATTTCTTATTCACATATGGTGTTCAACATGTTAAAACTGCTTCTTTTCACCACAAGCCAACGCAACAACGCCGCCGCAACCTATTACAAATTATAGACTTGGGATATTCATCTTAGCGGTACAACATTCGCTCTACGAAGCGAAATATATAGTTCTAACGGCATGACTCCTTATTATATGCTATTTGGTTCAAACATGATACAGAATTCTTCCAAAGTAATGCGAAAACTATACGCTGCACAGATTGTGACTTAAATGTAATCAACATGCCCGAGAAGATACAACTTATAAAGAATGAAGTGGCCAAGAGACTTACAGAAGCCTTTAAAAAAAATCAACGGACACATATTATTAATTAGGTGGGCAAACCGTACCGCCACTTAGAAGATTTATTGTACACGCCCATGCCGCTGATCCTCTCGTTTTAGAATTTTTATGAATCCTGCCGCCTTCTTTGGACCGGAGCACCACACTCTGTCCGGCGTTGTGAAATGCAAACACATGGTGTCTGCAGCCGGACTCACTTTCACATGAAATGATGAGATGTTTCACTCGTCCCTTGGCGGAATCTGCATGAACCGGTATCGAACATACCCATGTTTTTCAGATGGTATCTGAAGGACTTTTGACCCGTGTAAATCTGGGACTAAACGTAGGTCGTTTCTTCTTAGTTCCAGCAGATTATGTGCCCTAACGGAAGATTTTACGAATCTTTTTGCCTGCCGTTGTCCTGCACATTGCTTCCAACGGCAATCCGTTTCATTCCGTGGGCATTGTGGCACCAACCTATTAATGTGGTTTCTTGGTAGGCAACAGAAAAATTCAGGACCTACAAAGGCCCCTCGAGCTCTACTGTTGGCGAGACAGCCAGCCCTTTCGTTGCTCTCAATACTCGAATGGCCGGCACCCGTACTCGGTGCACGTCATTACGCATACTTAGCACATTCAGTGTTTGACGGCACTTCAACATAAACATGGATGTTATCATTCGCTCCCTTAGGGACTTAAGGACATCTTGGCTGCCAGAGTATACAAATTTGCTTTCTTCTGCACTGCCTTCTTAAGCATTCACATGAAAATGCAATGATTACGTAGGCTTCTGCTTAGAATATAGAGGGACCATGCCCCATTGGCGTGGCCTTTTAAAAATCCCAGAAACCCCAGCTCTAGTTTTGCCATTTTCCAATTTTGAACAGTCGGTGTACCATTTCGTTGATTCCACACCGCAATCAAAAGCATAAATGTCGCAGCCTGATCTCGGCAGTATAGTCACCATGAACCGGTGAGACAGTGCTAGCTTTACAGGACAATGGCCCGATATCTTGACAAAGAATTCGTCCATGCAGTTTTTCAATATCTCTATGCGTCCCCTGAGACTCGCTGGCTTTAATATGTCGACGGTCTAAGTGTGCTCAGGCCAGCCTCTGCTTGTGTAGCGATGGGATGCGGTGTGATGCCCAGCAGCTCGGCCTAGGACGTTCAAGGGGCAGTAACTTATGGACTCAGTAGTGCCAATGCACGAGAGACGTTGGGTTTTATTTGATGCCGTCGTAGCCATTTTTTGCTTTACCATGGGCTACCACGCCAAAGGTACGTAGGTTAGTTTGGGTAGGATTATGGTTGTATAAGATCAGTAGATCATTTTTGGGCTTATATCCCATGTTTTATCTTAAAGGCGTTGGCAGGCAAAGAATGCTCTGGTCGCCTTTTCCATTAGCCGGCTTAAATGAAGATTCCAGCTTAAATTTCTGTCAAAGAATCCCAGATATTTTATCTCATTTGAATAGTCAAGGACCACCTGCAAATGGTCGTTGTCCAAAGTTAACTTCGTCTTTTTCGAGAAGGGTACCAGGACAGTTTTTGCTAATTAATGTCCAGTACTTTGCCTTGACACCACTTTTGAGTTATGCTTTCTGCTGCGATCAGTTAGCATTTTTTCATGCCAACTCAACATGTCTTCTGCATAAGCTAAATCTTTGAATCCCAGGTCGTTTAGTTTCACTAGAAGTTCTTCTATCACTACGATCCAAATAAAGAGAGCACGCCCCCTTGTGGGAACCTACAAATGCTCTGAGGGTAAGGATGTTCTTGCCAGCTCCGAAATAACGAGCCTGGAGTTCAGCATATTATCCAATTGATAATCAGGTTTGAAATATTTTTATTTTCCAAGGCTCATTCTGTGCCCGTGGATTACGAGTTATCAAAGGCCCCCTGTATATCAAGGCAGCGAAAGCCACTTTCCTGGCTTCTATCGCCGCATCGATGGTACTTGTCAGCTCATGCATTGCTTTCGTGATAAATTTTCCGCTTGGGTAGACAAACTGGTACTTACGTAGTGGCCTTGTTCGCTGGTGGGCTCCCCTAATGAGGCTGTCCAAAGTTTTCTCCATCGTTTTGAGGCGACAGGAACACAGGCGGATGGTTCTACATGATTTCGGCAGGTGCTCATTTTTGCTCCATGCTTTCGGTATGAAGATCAGTCTGGCCTTGTTCCAGTCCTGGGATACATAACCCTTATGAAGGCTGCCCTTTTAAGGTCTGGCAAGTTGCGGGACGAGACTTTCTACGCCCTGTTGGAGTAGACATGACCTTAGCCCAATTGGATTGGGGTTTTTGAAGCCTTTGATTCGACCAAGGTAGTTCGCTTGTAGACTTTGTGGTAGGCCCCTTGTCAGTTAAAACAGAGCGTCTATGCTTCAAGTTCGATGACCTCCGCACATTTGGAGAAGTAACGAAACTTGATTCTGTCTTCCGGAAGTAGAAAACGAAACGCTTCCCAAATTGTAGGTTTAGGATATCTGTAGGTTCAGGATCACCTGATGGTGTGTGCTGAGGGGCCTCCAACGAGACCTCGCTTGGTACATGCTATCCTGAGATAGAGGAATTCAGTTAGGCGCTTCTGCGAATAAAATCTTGCACTTCATCCTGATTGCATTTCTGAGACTGGGTTCCCTACCTCGGTTTAGAATAATACCATTATTTTCTAAAAGGTATTCAAGAAAGCACTCACCCCTAAAATTGTCATTTGAGATATCCCACACTGGCGTTGGCATCTCAGCCGATTAGCCGGTCCAGTCTGCGAGACTTGCAGAATTAGAAAAGGTTCCATATCTCAGCTATTGGTGCCTCTCTCTCGCCTGATAGGCAGCCGGAGGCTATCATCGGTAAACGCTTTCCCTCGGGGAGGTGCATCACAGCTCAAACCGTTACTAAATCCCCCAGTATAAACTCTGATAGTGGAAAGAAGGTTACATTGTCTCGCATAAGCAAAATGGCTCTAGACCGCCCGTGCTGGCTTTCTTTCTTGCTACGTCGAGACTCTCGTTTGAGAATCGCCTGCGAGAGGCGAGTTTAGCTTGGATGTATAGGCCGTGCGTATTTTTTCTGCCTAGAGCGCTCAAATGCAACCTTAGAGGCGCGTCCGCTGAGTTTCGTCCGCCTCTGGTTACTGCGCAGTGCACCTTGCTCCGTAGGCAATTCGTCCCTTGTCCGTTGGTTTTCGGAACCGTAGCGGACCCGGGCGCTCCTTGAGGTTTGGAGCCTCAGACTGCCGAAACCTTTGTTGGTGGTGCCGCACCGAGCTTTTTCTCAGCCTTGTGCTCCACCGTGGCCTTTTTTGTCGACGACGCCTTTACCTTGTGTGCTTCTGGAGTATTGTCCAAAACGCAGTATTTAATCCCTTTTCCTAGGTCCTCCAGAAACTTTAAAATGTCTGCCGGGGCGACATTTTCATTTTCGGGAAAATAGCCGAGGACTAGATGAGGTCGGGATAACTGTTCTTCAGTTACGGCTTTAAGAACGGCACCCGTGACTAAAGGCCGAGGTGTCGTCCAGTCTCTCCCGCTTGCAACCAATCTGGGGCTTCGCCATTTCAGAGCCTGCGAAAGTCGCCATTAGACGTTTGCTTGCTTCTTCGAAGGCCATTCAACCTTTGATTAGAGCTTGAAGATGGCGGGCTGTTCCACTTAGCGTCTTCTTCCTGCTGCAAACTTCTCTTAGGAGGTTCAGCCTTTTCCTTCGGTCGCTTCTATGCTCCTCTGAGTGGCTCCGGCTGAGAGCCGAGCGGAATGTTTTCGTCCTCAGCGAATAAGTTGCCATTAACTGAGCTGTCCTCAAACATCACAACATGCTCAATTCCCTCTGCGGGTTCGAGAATTGCGTCCACTCGAGGGTTTGCTTTTGTTGTTTTAAGTCGGTTGCTTTCTCCATGAATGTCTGAAAAGATTAGACAAAATAGTCAGCCAAGACAGAGCTCTTGTATCTCGGAAGCGTGATTTTTCTTCCCCATAGGTGGCCAGGTATCTGGGCACAGCCGTGAAAGATACACTCACGTAGTGTCATTCGCTCAGTATAACACTCGGTATTACGAGTTCTATCGAGCTTAACTCTATAGATCCATCATCCGTCCTCATGCAAGGACCTAATGCAGACGTATTCATCTTCATCCATCCTACAGGGACATTCCGACTGTCTTCCGGTGGTCATTACTCCACTTGAAGATAGCCCTCGTCAGGTGTCAAAAACCTGTACTCACTTTAATTAAGTAAGTAAATAGTAAACGTAGGCTATTACACTACCAGCTCTATAATCAAATACATACCGTTGGTTTCAGAGGATTTAATAAAGAAATAAGTAACTCTAACAACCCATCGTTCAACTTTATTTGATAGAATTGCAGCTCTTGGGCTAAGTTTGGGACAAAGAGAGACAATAGGAATGCGCTTCCAACCTAAAATGATCGATTAGGATTACGTCATTTCTAACTCCACGTTAAGTATGTTATACACAAATATATGCTGTCCTATGAATTTAATACATTGCAAGTTGCAAAAGTCCCAAAACGTATTAAACTTAAAGTTAACAAATTTCATAGGAGCGGTACCATATAAAAATGGTTATAATACAAAAAAAAAAAAACACAAACCACTTATCATATGCCATGAAATAATTGCAATTTGAAATAATTATAACAATTTATCAAAGTAATAATTAACATTTATACGGCAATTGACACCCGCGCAGACAAAGGCTGCACTGCCCCTCCGGCTATTAGCAGCTGTTATATAAAAAAGTAGAATTAAAATAATATATATCAATTTATCTTCTTATTATTACATGCCTCCACATTTATTAAACAAATGGCATTGGAGTAACATGAAAACAAGTGTCGTACTTTCTGATGAAATCAACTTTGACATGACTGCAATCCTTTATGCACATAACGCGCTCGCTATAGGTTTTTTTTTATGATTATGATCTCTTTGTGCATGGCAGTTATTGCATGGCCTAAACGACATCTTATAAATTATTCCCTGGTATTTTCCCTCTTTGATTGCTGTTCTCTTCGGCTCAAATGGTAAATCGTCCTTTCAAAAACGTACTTCTATGCTTAGGAACCACTAACAGTTTTCTTTTCTTATTGCATTACTTATCTTTTTGTAATAAATTTTCCCTAGGAACTTTCATTTATTTCTTGATTGTTTAAGTCAACCTGCATTTATTTTGTGTTCTGTCTTTCTGTGGTTTGGCTTCTATACTCACAAAATTTCCTCTTCCTAAGTTTATTCTTGCGACTGGGACGATTCTCAAAATGTACCTATCAAATTGACAGGTTTCTTTAAAAAATGGTACACACACAGCGTTAGTAAATTTAGTATTAAAAAGCAGAACAAACTTATTTATATCCAAAAAAGATTTGCACAATTTAAACAAGTATTGTGCTTTGCTATTAAGTAAATTTAAGCATAATTATTTCGTCAAGATTTATAATTATTTATTCGTGACATAGTGCTTTCACAACAACGTAATTTGTAATTTCCATATCTGACTTTACACATTCAGGGGGGTAATCACAAAGTCAAAAGTTAATAAACATTCCCTTCATGCAAGACTTCGACATTCTTTTTGCCTTTATTTGTATAACAGCGGATTCGAATAAACTCCGATAAAATAAACAAACAAAAAACCCAAAAAAAGTACAAAATGTATAAACATTTTCAGCTTTTACCGTAGCAAACAGTAGTTTATAAAGTTTTTAAAGATTGCCGTAGCTTCTATGAATGCTGTAAAAAGTCGCAAAGTACAACAAGATAGCAGTAAGTGCAAATAAGATTTTATTCAATTGTGTGTTGGTGAAGGGTACAGACAGAGTTGAAGTATACGGCGCTATTCCACAAGGCATACTTGAACGTCATACTCTTCAATCTATATATATTTAATGTACATGACAATTAAGACGGCAAAACTCATATTTTTGAATATGCTGACAATTTCTTAACCGTGTCCACTGATTCATCCTTTTCAGTAGCCATGTGTAATTTCTCGATTAAAGCCAATCCCCTTTTTGTTTGATCCGTGTCGATGTTAATTTATATTGTTATCTTTGTAAAAGAAATACAATTTATTTTGACAAAGGGTCTAAACTCGAAATTAGGCTCTTTTTCAAACGGAGATGAAATGTCTTCTATTTCTAGGCAGAATTAAATGATAGCCTAACTCTTCGTGGGCAGTACAAGAAAGCCTTCAAAGTCTGTCAGTTCGGGTGTAATATCATCAAAGTAATGTCTAATAATCACAAAGGATAAGCTCCCAAAAACTCTGACAGTATGCAGAACATTAATCAGGTCTAAAATCGATCTTTCACATTCTACATCTTGTACTTTTGCAAAATATATTGGAAACGTATACAAACATTTGAAAATAGAAAGTTAAACCTCAACTCCTCAACATATCCTCAATGTCATTTCTGGGGAACGGCCTGTCTCAGAAAGAGGTATTTTTTGTACTGCTAAGGAATTAATTAACATTAAGATAATGAATCCTTCCTTCTCCCAAAAATCTATATCTGTCAGTGTAGCTCCAGATTTAGTTATCAAAAATTGGTGGAGCTTTCCTCAACTTTCATTGAATTGCTTGCCATCAGATATACTGGAAAGGTAACTATAACGAAAAGTAATAAAAATCTTGTCATTTTTTATGATAACAAGTTAGATTTATCAGTAATAAGTTAAAATTTGCAATACACAGGTTGACAAAAGAATCTGAAGTGGTTGATTTTCGCCCTGGGCACTACGCCTTTTTTTTAAATTTAAACCGTTATCAGAGACTTCCTTTAATTCCTGGGAAATCAAAATTCTTTATAGACGCATGAGTAGCTATACTAATGATAAAGTATAATTAAAAATGATTCGTGCTATACCATGTGATATGTGGGAGGTTTGTAATATTAGCGAGTCTGGTGAACATCTCGTTTGCAGATGTTACAGGCTCGATGGTGTCAGACTTTCTTCCAGCGCTTACAAATTATATAGTGACCTCCTCGACCTCTTTGTAACAAAAAACGAGCGTCATCTCGGAGAACTTTATTAGAAACGCGCATTTATATTTTTAATTTACGCTAATGTTTTTCTTTTACCTTTCCTTATTTTTACATTCAGTGAAACTTTTTTCTAAAAAATTCTTTTTTCAGCTAAATCTAGCAGCACTATTCTTATATCTCTGTATACAGCTTAACAGTCTTCAATTACATTTAACGTATTGACCGTAGCATTTAATGCTATGGTCATATTGAAAAGCCTCCGCAGGTTTTTCCGCGATTACGAGCTTTTGTAGCCTGCCCTTTTCAAATGATCCCAAGCTGTCATGCGGTTAATCTTTAGTACTTCTGCTATTTGCTGACAGCTCGCGTGCCGGTCTTGTTCCACCAATTGCAAAATTTTAGCGTCTTTTTGAATGGCTACATTTTTGACATCGAAAAGTATTAAATAGATTTCATTTAACAAATATATATTAAAACCTTACAAATTTATTAATTTTCATTTCATTTATAACCATTTCACTGATACTCTTCTCTCTTAAGTAAGATACCTTTAAAACTACTAGAACTATCTGAAGGAATCAAATCGATAATGAACAAGTAAAAATTATGTTCCGTCGTCACCGTTGTCCTAAATAAGATTAAAAAAAGGCAAATACCTAAATTTTCATTTTCTATAATATTGAGTGGGCCGATTTTTCTATTTTCAGAATAAAAGTGAAAATTTATATGGTGTATGTGTTCTACTATATAAATCACACGCAAAAACGCGAAAAGCAAAAGTGTTCCCAGTTTTTGCCGTATGCCCTCTTTCCATAATGAATATGCCTCTCATCACTCGGTGACGGGGTATGATAATGCTTCCAAGAAAAATTACTCCAATAGTTCCTTTTTTTCATATGTACATTTGTTTGCAATCTATTTTGTAATAACGAGTAAATGGGCCGACCTTAAATTTACATCAGTTGCAGCACCCACTAAAAATAAAATTACAATAATTGTATTTTATACATGTGGGACTTATTTTAACCTTTATAAAGATTTAACAATATTTACATATATGTATATTTATATTTATTTTCTAAACGGTAGGTCTAAAATATGGTATCCTTTGTTTCTTCATTGTCGTCTAATAAACCTATTGAGGGCAAGTTCGAAAAATAAATAATTTGGTCAAGACATTGCGGGCTGAGGTTGAAAGTTTCATTTTCTGCTGTGGGCATACCTAAATTTTTATGAAAATGTTAGTTTAATATAAACTGTGCGGCTCCTATGATTAACTTGAGCGTCTCAAGCTATTACCTTTTTAGAATTTTAATGTTGAAGTCGTTGGCAGTGTCCCAAAACTGTATGCCTTATGTCCAAATAGGTTTAAGAATTAATTTTTATAATAGCAATTTATGTTGAAGTCTTAACTATGATTTTGGGTCAATTATCTAATGTAGACTGTTTTTTTTCCTATGTGATTTTCCCACGTCAAATAGCGGAGAACAAGCACAATATTTTAATTATTCCCGCATTTATGCATTTGTTTGACCATTTGGAGAATTTATGAACGTGAATTTGAACAAGATTTGAAGCATCGTTTTTATGTTTATGTAGCGATAGTGACGTTTCCAGCCAGCGGCATATCCGACGAGAAAATAGTGTAGAGCACACTGCCTAATACATTACCCTGTGGAACACATATTTGCCTGACTTTATTGTTTATTTTGGGAAAAACCGACCGATTATGTAAAGAAGAACGAAAAACTAGATGGGGAGGAGCAGAAAGGACCTTTTTCAATTTAAAAAGAAAACCTAGACGCATACTGGGCAATCTTGGATTCCTGGATTTGTTTAGCGATTCGGTTTTTAGGCCCTATGTTAATATTAGTTAATATTGGCTGCAATCTTCGTAGAAAGATTAGTGTAAATCGTTGTTCACCTGATAGTTTACCTGAGGATGCTTATCATCCGGCAGTCTGCATTTCCTTTCATCATAAGTATGATGGTTCCTTGAACTGCCTTAATGTTCCAACTCCAACCTCTTCAAGTAAATATTATGATTTTCATAAAATCAATATTGTATTCGTAAAATATCAACTTTCACATATGAGGCTTGATTTCTCAACCGGAAGTGTTGAAAGCTGATTGTCATCGTCCTACAATGCATTAAATCTAGCTATTGCTGCAGCTGTTCCGATCAAGCAGTGCCGTCCTCGAAGCAGGGGTCCCCCGTGGTTTAATAGGACAATTAAATATCACAAGAATAGAAAAAACACGCTATTCAAAAAATATTTGAAAAGTTGCTCTGCTCTCGACTATTTCGCTTACTCGGTGGCAAGGCATAGATTTAACTCCCTCAACCACCATTATTATTGCAGATACCTTCAGTTCATTAAATCCTCTCTGTTTGCTAATCCTAAATACTTCTTTAAATTTGTTAATTCAAAAAGAAAGGTTTCCGCACATCCCTCGCATGTTTCTTTTAATGGCTCTGACTCCTCGGATGATTTGGAAATCTCAAATCTGTTTGCGGAGTACTTCCGACGAAACTTTTCGTCTGCTAGTTTTGATTCATCAGCAAATTACCCTTATCCTATAACTAACTCGGTTTCAATACCCAATTTGGTTATTTCTGAAGATGACGTTTTTAAAGGGTTGAGTTCCCTAACATACAGTTTTGCGCCTGGACCTGATGGAATTCCATCATGTATATTTATATCTTGCGTTGCTGAGTTATGTGATGTTATCTCACAAATTTTTAATCAGTCTTTGAATTTAGGTGTTTTCCCTTTGTGTTGGAAGAGTTGTTTTATCATTCCTTTTCACAAATGTGGGAGTAGACAACTTGTTGAGAACTATAGAAGCATTGCCAAGTTGAGTGTCTTGCCTAAACTATTCGAGAGAATTGCGACTCAGCATCTGGCCTTTGCCACGAAATCGTATATTTCTCCACTCCAACATGGCTTTCGAAAAGGAAGATCTACGGTCACCAATCTGTTAGAGTTTACTTGTCATGTTTTCAAGGCTTTTTCTTGTGGCTCTTGCACTGATGTCATATACACCGATTTTAGCAAAGCGTTTGATTTGGTTAACCATAAATTACTTATCTTTAAACTCCAAGCCTCTGGATTCCCTTCCTATTTAGTGAAATGCATAAGCTCTTATCTGCATAATAGGTCATTCAGGGTTTTGTTTAACTTCACCACCTCATATGAATTCCCCGCTACGTCAGGCGTACCTTAAGGTAGCCACTTAGGACCCATTCTATTCAAATTATACATTAATGACTTGCCTTCGGTGATTAAATCCAGCCAGATGATGATGTGAAACTGTTTTCTTCTTTTTCCTTAGAATCGCAATCGCATCAGCTTCAAACTGACCTGAATAATTTGGTGGCATAGTACTCGTTGAATCACATGAAACTAAACCTAAATAAATGTAAGAAGCTTTCTTTCTCAAGAAGGAAGTCATTCATTACCCATTATTTCATAGATTCACATAAGTTGGAGGACGTCGAGTCGTTCACAGATTTAGGCGTTTTCTTTGATCATAGCCTACGTTTTAACTTGCATGTCGATTTCTCGTTAAGCAAAGCTAGGCCCGTGCTTGGTTTTACTAAGAGGTGCTCCAAAGAGCTTGATGATCCTTACATTACGAAAAGGCTGTACATGTGTTTGGTTAGACCTATACTTGAGTATGCCTCTGTTGTGTGATCTCCTTCATATAGGTGCTATATAGATTCAATTGAATCTATTCAAAAGCAATTCTTGCTTTTTGCCCTTAGGAATTTGGGTTGGGACTCCATTGCCTCTCTTCCCCCCTATGAAAATAGGTTGCTCCTGTTATCCTTACCCTCTCTCGAGAAACGTAGATTTCTTCTTCGCGTTTCCCTTTTAATTAAAGTAATAAAAGGCACTATCGACTCGCCCGCACTACCTGGTGAGTTAAACTTTAATGTCCCTAACCGCTTCTCTACGCACTTTATCTTGATTAAGCTTAACCAATGTAAATACAATTATGAGCTGTTTAATCCGCTCAGAGTTGTTTGCAGAAACCGAAATTATGTCCATCATTTATTTTCATTATCGGACTCTTTAAAGTATACCAAAGCAACGTTGCTTAATACGCGCGATTCAGCTATGTCGTACTTAAACTAAATTGCGTTCGTAATATCTCATTTTCTTTTTTATTTCTAAAATTATTAGGTGTCGTTAACATGTCGATTACCAAGCTTATGCATGTTTGTAATGGTTTAGAGATTCACTGTCAACCTGGATCTGTTCTTGTTGCGGGTGTTCTTCTGTTCTGTGTGTTTTTAGTTTATAAAGAACACGCATTGATTTTTAATACTATTTCAAAAGACGAGGACGCACAAGTTGTTTTAACAATCCAACCAAAAAGTAGTGAAAATTTTCTTATTCCAATATTTTAATTTTTCGATCAACAATTTTTTTTCCCACACTTTTATTTTATTAAACTCTTTCAATAAGTTCTAAAATTAAGTTTTAAAATATATTCGCTGTTAGAAGGGTAAAAATTATTTAAGCAATGAGAGTGGCCTCTTCGATAACTAAGAATTACATAAGCAAAACCTATCGTCGTTGTATGCAGACAGGCTTTGGACTTTTTCTTTCCTTATATTTCGCTCTCACCTTTCATTCATTCATTCTCACTTTCATTAGTAATAGTGAAGACAGTAATATACAGGAAGAGTATAATTATCGGTGATCCGCTATCGTAAGTTAAGCGTACATTGGCCTTTAAGCAATGGGCCATGTGAAATCAGACCGGCACTAGCAAATACGCTACCTACGCTGGCATCATAAATGGTACGTGGAGCATAAAGGATGCTTCGGATTTCACATAATTGCAAAATAAATGGATGAGTCACCATTTATTTAGCGAATTCATTAAGTTATTTGTAGCAAATCAGTTTAATGCACAAAACTGAATAACTAATAGTCAACGAAGCGAGTGTTGAATGACTATCCATGATAGTCTTCGCTTTGATAGATCACACCGTGGAAATTTAAACATTTAGGGAATTTATATAGAAAACTTTGTTGATTAGTTGGTTGTTATATATGAACTTGTTAAGTTAGTTAACTTGGTAACGGTGAAGTCCCCGCCATAGGAACAAGGAAAGATAGCTTTGCAGTACGTCTGCTCACGTCTGAGAATCGGAAGTGAAAAGAAGAAAAATCTGACCTCAAATCCGAAAGTCGTTCTTTTGACTTCTAGAAAAGGTTGACTTTTTCAATATTGGTGGATTTCAGCTGATAATTACTATTTTTAGTTGAAATGACGCAATACCGTCGTCAGTGATTGTAGGGCGTCTTCATTATTATTGTTATTGTTATTATTGTTATTATTATAATCATTATTATGATTAATGTTGTTGTTATGTTATTATTATACTGCACAAACAATATACTTTCTAAATTATAACTGTAGCAAACATAGATAGTTTTGGCATTTAAATAAATATTGTAATTCGTCAGTTCAGAAATAAAACCGGAGAAAATAAAATCAAATTCAGATAAAACCAAAATAAGAAGTTCTTTCCATTAGAAATTGGCATCCTGCCAGGAGGTAAGCACATTTTGTGACAGTGTTTAAAAAAGGATGTAATTGGAAGACAAAGAGTTTTTTAAACAAAAAGACAGTATTTGAAGAAATTACCTAAAAATTGCAGCGTCAAAAAAGAGAAAATTATGCGCTCAGAATAAAAAGAAATGTAATTTAAAGATCCAAGAGTTTTCTTACAATTTTTCACATTGATTTATTAGCATTGAGCTACATAGAACTAAAACAAATATTCTAAATGTTTAATTTTTAACATAAATAAAAAGATAACAAAAAATTGTTTTTTGAACTTTTAGAATATCATGTGCAAAAACTCTCCGGATTATAAAGGAAATAACAAAAGATAAACATTTTAAAAATCAAGAGACAGACTTAGTTATATTAATATCAATATATTCGAACGCGTACAAATGTGTATTAACCTATGATGGTACAAACTGACCAAAACAAAGAAGCGATCAATATTCTCCAAAAATTTGAAAAAAAGCATTTGGTCAAAAAGTGACAAATTTTAACGAATTGCAAGTGATAAAATTCAAAATTATTTTGCTAAAACAAGAGATGTGAAACACAACCGCAACCGATAGATAATATGAACAAAACGAAGTGAAAGAAGCTAAGTCATAAAATAATTATTAGAAGAAAGTAAAGGAGAAAGAACCGCAGATAACACGTTAGATGGTCGTTACAAATAATTAGCCAATCAGCCAACAACATTAGAAGCACAAAAAAGCAAAAGAATAGCTACAATCACACTCAAGTAATAGGACCCACTTAATCTTACTTTTTGTTTTATCTTGTTTCGTATTGTCAAATAATTTTATTTCTGAGAACATCGGATTTATTGAAAACTCCACCGCACTTAAAATTTGAACCCCTAACCGTTGTGTTGTTGGTCGAGATACTTAGTCTATTCAGCCGTTCAGGTGGACAATTTTATTTATTTTATTTTTGGTACCTTTATTTTTTGTCCGCCGTGTTATACGGTTGACAATACCTTTAAGTCTTTCTTTTTACACTTTAATACAATAGTTCACACGCGCCGTAAAGAGCGAATGCACAGTACGTACGTTTAACCTTTAAAAGCAGATATAGATTTAGATTGTACAATTTTTGGAGCGTAAGACAAAGTTTAGCAGAGACATTGCCATTGTAAAAGTCAAAGCTGAAAAAAAAATTCGATCCTTCATTTGTATAACTTCAACTCGTTATTTTCCTAGCCTCTTAACACAAGCACAAGACACAATACATGATATAGAGCGAGTTGCTTTTCAATATTCTTGTGATTCACGTGATAAGAGTTGTACATCGATGTCCGAAGTATCATTTCTATATCATATTTAATAATATTAAAATTTTTTTTTCTTGTATCTTTTAACTTATAAATCCGACTCTCAAATAAATGTGTGCGGTTGTTCTTTTTGAATGCACCTGGTTCTAAAGCACATTCGTTCAAGACGTCACTGTTACGTCAATTTAGAGAGTGTCTTTAACGATGGTTTGGCATACTTTAGAAATATTCGACAGGATCGTGATATCCTTGACGAGTTCCTATGACGAGTTTCAAAATGCTAATTCCTGCGTAGGTAAAGGCAAAGTTAGCAAACAACAAAGTTATTTGCTTGTATCCCAGCAGGTTAAAAGAAGATGTAATAACAATGCCTGTCTATTTGATAAAGTTGAAAGCTTTTGTATACAAGAATGGTAAAAAGAATAATGTAAAGATAAAATAAAAATCATTGAATAATTATAAATGCTGAATATTTTAGTGCGTAACTAGATTAACGCAAAAATTGCGAATGGAAAAAAAAGTCAATCAGCAAAATTGGTGACACACAAATTGCCATTGCAAAATCTGACTTAAATAATACCACTCATCAAATTATATATATTGGTGAAAAATTTTTAATACGAGTAGGAGTTTCCATTACCAAAGAAAACTAAGTATATTACAATGGAAATGTTACCTGAAAACTTAATAAAAGACTGTAATCACTATACCTCAAATAAAAAACGAAAACGAGATCTAAAGTGCTCACAAGTAGTTTTATAGTAATTTCGAACTTGTTTATGACAAAATGTTTAGTTTAATACAAAACGTCGTAATCCACAATATACTTTTATGGGAGACAACTAAACAATTAGATACCTCGAGATTTCGTCTAAAATTTGGTGTTTCTGTTATCAATGGTAGTGGAATGCTGTGTAACGCACACTTGTTTAAAAAAAAAAAGTTGAAATCAAAATTATTTTTAAACATGTTTGTCAGCATAATTATCGGTAATACCTGGCCCATTGCAATAATGAAACTTAGCAATTTGTAATTTTGCTGATTTTTATTTCCGCATACTTTTTCATTCCTTTATGCACTACAATAAGTATCTTTGGCACTTTCCAATGCTTTTATATTTTTGTAATTGTTATTCTTTTAGCTATAAGAATTATATATAAGCAGCAGCATCCAAGTTTAAATATACAGGAACACCGCTTTCTATTTTATCGCAATTACTTTATTATTCTGCTGGGATACTAGCAATTGACGTTGCGGCTCTCTGGCTCCTTTGCCTTTGACGAAGCAGCTATTAGTAGAATAATAATGAAACTCATTTCGTACTTACCTGCTCATTACAGCTTCTTCCCTTCTCCTTTCAGATTGGACTACACATTTAGGTTAGCTCTGCTTCCATCAATTATTTGCTGTAAATCTTATGCTTATATTTTTTCTTTTCTCTGTTTCTTTCCAATTCACAAGGGGTTTTATTATTTCTTCTTAATTCTATTTAAAGGTGGATACATCAAACAGGTTGGAAAGATGAATGCTGGTGGGTTATTCCAAAAGCGGGCAGTACGGTTAAACAATGACGAGTCGCGGCAGTGTGTGCTAGACTTTGCTAGCAATACCAAGGCGACTGTGTGGGAACGCTGGGAAAGCCGTGTAATCCTATTAAAGGACTTGATTGGTGGACAAATTTCTTCTATCTGTTTGGAATACTTGCCCTGCCTATACAGCATAAAACCGCTTTCATTACGAATCACGAGTTGTAGACACGCGCTCATCTTTCATAAGCGTTCATTCTACACCGTGGGAAGCCTCCAAGCAAAATCTAGATGCTCTCTGTCACACACAAGAATTGTGCTCTAATTTTGGCCGAATATAGGCGTTGTAAATGGTGAAAATCGTGAAATATCGGCTGCAGTGAAGTGCTTTTTATACCGCTTTAGAAAACCTGGTTTCTTGATAGTACTTTTGAATACTTTGAGCACAAATGCTGTCCAACGAGCATAATTTTGTATTCTTATGTCCAAAATATCACGAGTTGACGATTCGACTACATTGACATCACGAAAGGAGAAAAGCTGTTCATTACTTTTCACATGCGCTGAGAGACGGCATTGAGTTCTGGTGGCGTTAAAGTTTACCCTGTTTGTCTAACCCTACGCATATATTTTTACGAGATCCCTATCAAGTGTGTCTCACCATAGTTTATAGTTCGCTGTTACAAGGTCTCTTACTGAAGGAAATTGGGTGAAGTAAAGTGCCGTCGTCTACAAATTAGAAAATAGGGTTTTCTGTTACGTACAGTAGCTGAATAATTGGAAAGGAAAACAAAAGAACCTTGTGGCGTCTGTGTTTAAGTAGAATTTGTGTGAAAAATCTTCAATTTCATACGTGTTGGCTGCTTTGAGATGGTGGGTACAGTGTTGGCACGTACAGAACGGGCCTGAGAACATACTCAATTTTTTATAAATGGCTGCAGTATAGGGATTAGAATTTGTCCTTCGAAATGAATTCTCTCACTAAAGATTTTGGGCCCACAATGATTGGTTCACCACGGTTTCAACGTAAGTAGCAGGGACTATAATTGCGAAAGATGATATAACTTTAGATTTTTTTTTTTCTCTTTCGAAGACTTACGCGGGTCAGGACCAATGTGAGGTGGTTTTTTTGCCATATTCGCATAAATAACACGCGACAGGCTGCAGGCCGTTAATGTTAACTAGTTTTATGCATTTGGGTAACTATTGCGATTTTATTATTAGAACTACTAAGATTTTGATTATTCGCCAACGAGATGATAACTAAAGCATTATTAATTATCGATAAGGTGCATAATTAACTATCGATAGTGCCAACACCGGATCTGGCGAAGTAAATTCAGCAACTTTTTCTAAGGGATGAATTTCGAGATAAAGAATAGCAGGAGCAAGAACAGTAGTTCTAAAAGCAGCTTGAAGAGAAAAGCCACAAGTAACACTGTGTGTAGACCTTTTTCCATTTCGAGACATCGCAGCAAGTAGCTACATTCATCAAAAATTACCTTATAGTTTTGAATCCCATACACACACTTATCTCCGACAGCCTGCTTTTTGTTTGGGCAAAGAGACGATAAAAGTCAATTTCCCTCTTCTTGGTGGCAGGACATGAGCAACGTAATCTCTTTGCCGAATCAGTGACCGTGTGGGTCACATAAGCAACATGTTAAACTGCGTTAAACTCCGCGGGCCACTTTTGGCAAGGCATGAGGTGTATAAACACTACATAAGAGAAATGAAATACACCTCCAATCAAGGAATCACACTTGGAACTCAGAGAATTGCTAAGTTTACAGCTTTTCAATCCACTTGGCCAATTGTCCTTCCGGTTCTTTAAAGTTAAGCAACCATCGCAGAGCAGCATGATCTGTCCTTAGGTGAAACCCAGGTGCCCATAAAGATATTTGTGGAAGAGCTTGACAGGTTGTGTCATTCCCAGCAGTTCTCGTCGCGTAACACAATAATTCCTCTCGAATTTGGCTAGCCGCTTGCTGTAATAGTCTATGACTTTTTCGTTACCATCAATTTGCTGGGAGAGCACGCTGCCTAGGCCTTTTGCGGTTGCATCCGTATCTATTATAAATTTTTCTCCTGGTACTGGATAAGCTGAAATGGGTACTGCGCATAACAGCTCTTTCAACTGGCCTTTTGCCGTTGCCTAATCGGATCAGCTCCTGCCGTGTTGATTACATGCTTTTCAATATAAGTACGGTCACCTGAACTTGTAACGCCGGCAAAGATGGACCAATTCTCCAGTAAAAAGTTTTTGGCATATCTCTTCCGCTGCTCATTTTGATTGCTCGTCCATCTTTGTATGAAAATTTCAGCCTCTGGGGATATCTTTGAGTATGTTTTTGGTATTTTGATTTGATGATTTACCACACATTCTGCTTTTTGGCATTGCGCTATAATGTTCCGTTTTTGAACTTTTGTTGTATCGCTGGTTGGGTTTAATACCCGCGCTGGTATTAAATTGTTGACCCGTAAGACAACCGCTTTTCCAATGATGATGTTGTCTTTCGTACATTCTTCACTCGGTTCGACAACCCATATCTTGCTTAGCCTTATCTCTTGGGTAGCTCTGGCCCAGACTATTGCTTCAGACTTTGAAGGGATCTTCTGTTGTCGTTGCACTGCAACTTGTAACACTTCGGCTTGTCTGTCGTATCACACAGTCAATGGCAAAGTTACGGTAGCGTATTGTAACATTTGCCTTTTCATATCTAATACGAGGCCATGCTTTGCCATAAAACCCATCCCCAGTATTACCTCGTCCATTATATCTGTTACCAGAAATTCATGCTTCATTGAAACATCGCTAACCGAAATGGTTCTCATAATTTTACCCCCAGTAACAGCTTCGTCACCCGTTGCCGTCCGAAACCACTCACGGGTCGAATTTTTCTTTGACTATTGTACTGTTGATAAATGAATGAGAAGCACCAGTATCCAGCGTGATGATGTAACTACAGCCCTGAATCTTCCCATCAATCGTTAGGCTGCTGTTGCTTCTCTTTGATTGAGTAATACTGACCCTATGGCTCCTAAATTTCGGAGTCAGCCGTTGCCCCGCTGTGCTGATTCTTTTTAGTTTGTTGGATATTTCGCTGGCACCTTCACTAATATTCCGTGTAGGTGATGTGGAATGTGATCCTTTGTGCTTTGATCGGCATTCCCGTGCAAAATGACCAGGTTTTTGGCAGGCATAACACTTGCGTGTTTTTGAAAGCGGCATTCGCTTATTTTCGCGCAGGATTTGTCGAAGCACCGCGCAAACCACATCCGAGATATCGTTCTCGCTGTTAACCTCCGTGCGTCTCTCCTCCATGCTTGACGTCCACAGCACACTAGCTGCTTCTTGCGTAAGCGCGAAGCCAAGCGTTTCCGTAAATGTCGTTTTAGGTGACGTCCATACAGCTGTTTTAAGCTCCGCGTCACGAAGTCCTTTGACAAAGGCGCCGATTTTTAATCTTTTCAGCACGTTGTCAGGCGCACCGATATACGCGAGATTGGCCAGGCGTTCAATTTCGGTAGCATAATCTTGAATTCTTTCGTTCAGTTTCTGGCAGCGCAAAGACAATTCTAAGTGGCTCACCTCCTTCACATGTTTGCTATCATATTTCCTTTCCAATGCATCCATGATTGCAGCGAATTCCGTTTTTTTTCCTTCCGGGTTTATGTGGATAATTTCTGCCGCTGCTCCTCTCAAGGAGGTTCTTAAGGCGACTGCTTTATGGTCGTCATCCCATATATTTTTTGTTGCAACAACACCAAATTGTAGCTTGAATGCGTTGAAGTTAGTGGTGCCGTCAAATAGGGGGGTTTTTACTTTGATAGAGCTGGTGGTTACGTCATTAGTTTGTTGCTTAGCCAGTTCTTTTTTTAATGCTTTTATTTCATTTTTCACAGCGTCTGCATCTTTTTCCTGGGTATTTATTCTGGCATCTAATTGGCCTATCGCATTATCGACTTTTTCTTCCAGCACATTTACTTTGCCTTCGAATTGCTGGTGCATTTCATCTATATGTGTTTGCAGGATGAGTTGATTTTCCTGGACTATGTCGATCTTTTCCGTCGTCCCACCAATTTTCGATTCTATCTGTTGACCTTGTTGTTGCATTTGATGTTGCATTTGTTGCATAGACTGCATAACGACGGCGTTTGATACACTTGCACCATCTTCGCCCTTTTTCTTCGCTGTGTTTTTCCCTTGCTGTAGCTGTATTTTCTGTTCCTCCCAAGTTGTCGATTTGCCTCCTTCCCTCGATATTATATCCAAATTCAAGTACGGACAGGTCCTCTCCCCCGTTTTTCCTGATGTTCGACCAGTTTTTGTTCTAATTCAGCTTTGCCATCGACTGTACGAAGCTTTCCTTTTCCCAGCTCCTATTTGAGCTGATCCACTTTGAGTTCTTCTAATTTCACCATTTCTCTTGGTTTCCACGATCTCACTTCTAATACCACTTGTTACAAATTTCCGCTTTTCCAAGGTATGGTCCGCATCACTAGATCGTGGATATTGAAAAGAAAATGCGCTTCAAAGTTTTATTATGTTCCTAAATGTACCATTTATTTTTTTAACGATACTTTTTGACTGCTCAAGACAACTATTATTATTCTTTAGCTAATGTTCTCTTATGACTAAACTGCATTCCGCAAATATTCTACTTATATCAATCAAGTCAAGGCTTCACTTTTAATCCATTAACCTGCTTTTCTGCTAATCGTTTTCCTCGGCCGGCAGCTGTATGACACGGCGCGCATGTGCACCTGGATTTTTCTCTGTCTGTTTTCCTGTTAACCTTTTTCGTTGCCCAGCAGCTGCAGGACGCGCCGCGAATATGCACTAGGGAATTTATTACTTACGAAAATCAATTAGTTAGCATTAACTGGATTTGGGATTTTCGTAACAATATATATATGGATATATATATATGCTCTAATAATTAAATATACGTACTTACCTCCCCCTTACTAAGAGTAAATTATTGAAAAGATATTGTAAAATTCCCGAATATCATATTCTTATGTTGGAGTTATCTTATGTGTATCGTTATAACTGCTCTTTCGTTAATTAGTTTGGAAATGTTCTCTTTGCGTACAGTTATTATACTCTTTAAGCATAAAAGCTACGATCAAACGTATAAATTTTCAGATCCTCACAGACCTTACTTTGGCAGTAATTCTAAGACCGA
The DNA here is from genome assembly GCA_000688735.1 of Glossina austeni. NCBI lineage: Eukaryota > Metazoa > Arthropoda > Insecta > Diptera > Glossinidae > Glossina > Glossina austeni. The sequence continues at coordinate 124,558 of KK502833.1, forward strand.
AAACTTTGTAAATATGAATTGAAGACCTTGAATAAATGCTTGTAAACTGAAAAATTTCCGAGAATATAACAAAAAAACGAAACAAACAGGGTAAGTTAACATCGGAGGCACCCTCTCTTCTAAATTTTCTGTAACGTACACTCTAGATACGCCGAGCTTCACTCGTGCAATTGCAAGATATTAAATTACTATGTTACAGGGGCTTCCTATGTTGTCACACCAAAGTAAGAGACCGATGAAAGAAAATTTATCGCCACTACGAATGTGATGAGCGGTTTTACGTAGGTACCTGCCGTGAGGGCTTAACTCCACGACGCCCGTTGCCAAACGTAGTAAAGAACCGTTCCACAGGGAACAAAGCTACTCTGCACTTTCAGACTAAGAACATGTACATGGAATGTGCTTCCCTTTGACTAGGGCGAAACTGATCTAACACCTTAAATACTTAATGTTCCCGTGAATTTGGGCACAACCACAGTCACCACGAAACTGCCGCAATGGGCAGTTCCCGCTGTCAGGCCAAAGCTGGAATATTGGTTTGGTGGGTCCTGACACCGGAGGTACCAGATTTAAAAAAAGAAAAAAAAATTATAAAAGAAGAAATAATAACAGCCTCCGGTCGGGCTTTGGATCAGGTTCATTTTACCTGAGACTCGGCGTGGGACAGAGTCTACAGATGAGACTGCATTGTGGAACCAGTCAACACAGTGCACATGGGCATTGTGTTCTCAATGGGCGGACGAGGCCATTCCGACCTCTTTCGTTTATTAAGCTCACCTCCTTACTACACGAAGGGCTAATACCGACTAGAGTCTATCAATTCCCCTTAAAGCCAACAAGTACCTCCGCTTGGTGAAAACGTACGAAGCGAATGTTTTCATGTCGGCCACCGTCTCAGTAGTAGAGAGTGCCAGACTAATATCTATTTCACTGTTCGTTTGTCTTATACCCATTGCCTCTATATTTCTGCAGTCAGAATATTCAATCATCATTCTCTCCAAGACTTTTCCAAGAACTCGGAGAACATTGATGCTACAATAAAATGAAGAATCGTTCCTCACCTTATCAGGCGACTTTAGCAAAACTATCATCTAACCTTCTGACAGGCATAGCGTATAGGTCGTGCGCATATATTCCGGAAAAACCTTCCACAGGAGTCTCCCCATCTCTCCATCTGAACCGAGCTATCTTTTAGACGTAACATTAGACATAGCATATCCCACTTCCGCTTCTATCAAGGGAGGGGGCGTGGATCCCATCCTAATGTTAGGAGTGTCGACCTGTCCAAGAAAGAATGAATCCTTCAGGACTTGCAGACACTCCCTCCAAGTGGTTAGCACAGTATTACCTGTACCGCCACTACAGACTGCAAATACCGAAATTTGCGGTCATACCATCGCTCAACTATATCGTCATTTCGCGGCCCCATAAAATTGTTCCGCGACAGTCGCCGCATAAAGTCTGTTTTCCTACAATTTTTGGCACCACTCGCTGCAGGTATCCAATAAAGAAACTTGATGATACTACCACCCACTAAAGATCCCATTGTACATCACATTGTACATCACGGGAGATTTTTGAAGAAAATTTTTCTTGAAGATCTAAGAGTAAATTTTACAAATCGTTCGCATGCTTTTAGATAAGCGGTCACTGCAAAAGTGAAAAGACCGCAAGATATTCTGATACTTATAACATCGGTGTCAAATAACCGTCCATAAATATTGACTTTTATAAAAATTCTTGTAAAAGAAAGAGATTTCATTTCATAGATATATTGTTATGAAGTATTAATCCCCGAAAGTAATAAGTCAATACACATATACATATAGAAGAAAAAAAGTCTAAGTAACAAAATTTACGGACCAAAAATTGTTTGGAAGTTTCTAATGACTAAAGAGTACTGTAAGGTATCAAAGTTGTCCCTCGTTTTCGCCTCACAGGTTCTTCGTCTCTGAGGGGAGTGATAGAGTAAGTTAGGCTAAGATAATTAGGATTAAGCAAAGAAAAATGAGAGTAAAGGAAAATAAGCCGAAGTTTTAGAAGTTTGAGTGCTAGAATAAGTTAGATTAAGTTAGTTGGTCACGGGGCAAGCGATAGAGTGGACGTTTTGGTTTGGTTGGTGCGGTTACAATGATGGTGGTGCTAGGTCTTTAGATTAAGAAAAATGAACTTTTTTTGAAGTAGAGAAAAAGTAAATGTCAAAAAAGAAATACTGAAATATGTTTTAAAGAAATATAAAAAAAATTATATAACCTCCAATTGAGCAAGATCAAGTTTTTACCAAAAGCAAAAGAAAACTGCAAGAATTTTATTTTTCTGCAGCGATGATCAGCAGGAGAACAAAAACGTAGAAAACCAAGGTAAACGAAGAAAGTTTTTGTGAAACAAAACCCGGAGCCACTGAGCTACCCCAGCACTAGATTTTGGGCAAAAATAGCCTTCACAGTACATAGTGATAGCAACCGAAGGATTATTCAAACGTTTTTTGAAAACGAGTTACCTAAACATCAACATATCCACGATGTGACCACGATAGCTAAACACTAAATTTATATGAAAGATGAGCACCCACTAAAAATTGAACACCAGTCACGGAATGCTGCGATTTAGTCTTGACAACGAAATCGGAACTGATACGGAACCACAGATTTTTGTATGCTTAGATGACATTGTTGTCACCGGAAAAACGCTAACAGGAAAAATCGAAAATCTTAAAATAACCTTCAAGCAATTACGGAATGCAAATTGCAAAATTAACTACGAGTAAAATGAGTTCGAAAAGGGGGAAACAAAATACCTTGTCTTAGGTAAAAAAGGAATTAAAACAAATCCCAAAAAAATGAAGGCCATTGTCGATTTAAAAATATACGAGATATCCGCTAGTTGCTCGGTATTGAATTTTGGTGTAAAAGATTTATACCAAATTTCGCGGATAGCGTGAACCACGTAACTAACGTGCTGAAGAAGAGAAAACAATGTATCTGGACTGAGATTTAACAGTTCACCTATGAATATCTGAAAGAGAAATTAATAGAAGCACCAGTTTTAACCTGCCCGGTTTTTTCAAAGAAGTTTGTTTTACAAACAGAAGCCAGCGTTTGTGAATTGAGAGTTATAGTCGTTCAATTCAAGGAAGAAGAGAAAGCGGTCATCACTTATGCAGGACGTGGACTTAAAAAGATCCAAATAAACTATTCTGCAATGGGAAAGGAATCCTTAACGATGGTATGGGGAATTCGCAACCTGCGACCATACCTGGAAGTTTATGAGTTCAAAGTCATCACTTACCACTTATCACTTAAGAGGGTGAACAATATGGAGAACCCAACAGAAGAGATGGCCAGATAGCTCTTAGAATTACAGCAACATAAATTCACCATCTACGAAATGCACGACCGTCCTAGAAAGTTTCCCAATTACTCATTCACAAATGGTCCACGGTATCAACATTTACCACAACAACTGAATGACGAAAAAATATGTGTTCCTGCGTTCCTATTCATCTCCGAAAACGTTTACTGAAAGAAGATTACGATACTTATCGATTAGAATCTATTCGGGCTATTCGCCTGCATGTTTAATTCAAACGATGAAGCCATACTTATCGTAAACCTTATGCAATATCGTAACGCCGCGTACAGGCAAACCATCAAATAACGTGGCCGCTCGTGTAAATGAACTCTACGAAGCTTGGTAAGCTGCGCTTAACAATCTTAATTTGGCAGCATAAGATTAACAGCACTATTACAATCTCCGCAGACGATCGTTGAGGCCTAAAATTAACGATGTAGACCATATCTTACCGTCAAATAACACAGCTTATCAAATGTTGCTGAAATTAGCAATCAAGTAAAGGAGTTTATTTCCCCTAATATTGCGCAACGGTCCACATCAGACGGTGGAGACAAACAAATGCTTACAAAACGCTACAAATGCTTACGAAAATTATTAACACTTACCCATTCTTCTTTCTCTAGATCACAATGGTCAAAAGTATAAATATGGCGTCACCAAACCAAAGCTTCGACGCAGTTTTGCCAAGATGGAAAGAGATAACAAACGAGCCGTTCTGATTTTACCACGTAGGCAGAAGAAACCACATTAGCACACTCTCTAACACCCAAATCATGTAATCACCAAACATGAAGCAAAAACCACCGCATACAAAGCGACTACTAACTCTATAAGCCCTCAGCGTCAAAACACAAAAGGGAACTCTGCAGTCATGTTAACAAGTCTGGTAAAACTCCACACACGGCCCTCAGGCATAACCAACCCATATCGCCCGTCTTGTAGCAAATGAGCGCCACCAGTCCAACGCCCTAAATACATCACCCGCACGGCTCAGTGCAACCGAAGAACTTCTGATAATCACTGTACGTCGTCTTCCCCTACTTTAGCTACATTACTAGCCATACTGAGCAAAAGATTATTAAAAGGTTTGGCTATGGATGTAGAGAACTAGCCAAGTGTTACTCAAGAATCCGTAATCAAAATCCCTCACGACGATGAGGATTCATCTGACGCAGCTCCTCATAAAGGAGACGAAAAAGCCAAACTGATGACTTCCCCAACTGTCCCGAGCACTGCCCAAATCCATAATCCTGCAATCCCGAAATAGAAGAAGTTTCAATGGCCTGGCAGTTAGCACGATTACTTAACGGGTCTGTCGGCTACACAGCGTCCTAGTTAGAACTACCATTCTTGGGCCATTAGCCTCTAATTTTTACTGGACTCGATAACTTTAGTCGCGCAGTGCGATGTCCTCAACCGATAAGGAGTTGAAAAGTGACCGAGTTATCCGAAGCGCCCGAGATCCACCAACAACCCGGCCTTGGTTCGGAAGGGCATTTTGCTAATACATTCCATAATCTGCATCTCTACCAAGCCAATTGCATTAAACATATAGAAGCCGGATATCCCGAATATTTGCACTGGTTTGTCGCTAGCTACACCCCGGAGACACCTGCAGAAACTACCAAAATGCGACCAGCACACCCCGTTCAGAAAGACAGGTACCTGACGCTGAATTCAGAGCAAATCGTGACGTACGAGTCGAGATTTTAGATCATAACTACACAAATCCGATTGATAGCAAAGATGTCCTTGCTCGTTTTCCCCACAATCACGCTTATGTGTAATCGTTCTTGCCTGATTGTAATATTCTTATATACTCATAATATTTTTATTTTTATAGCCTACACCACTTGTAGTGCAGGATATATTAAGTTTGTACGGATGTATGCAACGCAAAGAAAGAAGGACTCAAAATAGACGTATCTTTCACTATCGATCGATTCGGAATCACTTTTTGAACCGACCATTATACATTATTTATTTTTTTTGTAGTGTGATCGCATGTCGTTATATGCATCCACTTTGAAGTGCCACAAGCAAATTCATCATAATTCTTGTGCAAAAAGAAAATGAAAAATTATGTCACACTTCAACTGGCTGAGTATTGCATTACGAAATGCAATACGATACTAGGCGCCTCAATCAAAATAATTATAATTACGTTAGCATAAAATTAACTGTAACATTAAGTATAAATACGGCTAACAAAAATTAATAAAGCCAATTGCTATAAACAACTCAAACAAGCGTTTAACTCGCTAATTTTCCACCTGGCGTTCAACCCGTCTAAACTAATAGAGACCGTCTCATGCCGAGCTGCATTGGCATCTGAAGAGACAGCTTGACTTGGCGCACTGAAGCCGAGCAGCACAGGGAATCTTCCCAAGGTATAAGAAAATACAGGGCGTACTAAGACAGAGAAATTTTATTGCAATTTATTTATTTTTATTTGTATATTTATTCACTTACACATAAAATTCAAATAAATTAACAGCCGAATTCAATTGACTCTTAGAAATAAATCTTATAGTAATCAAGATTAAAAACCAGTATAAAATATATAAAGAGAAGTAAAGAAAAAAAAATTAGATATTAATTCATGTATAAACAAATACGAAAGAAAAAATCCATGAACACAACTAGCACAGAGGCATACCTATAACCAGTGAAGAACCAAATTGCAAGTGAATCCTTCAGCCATCGCATATATGCAAAAGCTTGGCAATTGATAGAGTAAACAATGCCAATTAATTTTCGAATTATATTGAGATGTTAAGATAAAAAGTTAGTTTAAATACAGCATAGGCAACTCGCGCGTATTAAACAAAGTTATTTAGATAGACTTTAAAGAAACCGATATTGAGATTAAGTGATAGACATCATTTGGATTTCTGCAAACAATTCTAAACGGGTTAAACACCTCGCAATTATATTTACATTGATTCAGCTTAATAAAAATAAAGCTCCTAGCGAAGTGGTTAGGGACATTAAAGCTTATCTCACCAAGTAATGTTGACGAATCGATAGTGCCGTTAATTAACTTAATTAAGAAGGAAACACCAAGAATAAATGGACATTTCTCAAATGACGGTAAGGATAACAGAAGCAATCTATTTTCATAAGAAGGCAAAGAGACAAGCAGATCGAAACCCCGATTCCTAAGGGCAAACAGCAAGAATTGCTTTTGAACGGAATCAATTGAATCTGCATAACACCTATACGAGGGAACCACAAAACAGAGGCATTCTCAAATACTGGTCTAACTCAGCAAATGTGTAGCCTTTTTGTAATGTAAGGATCTTTCAGGGCTTTAGACCTCCTCTTAATGAAACCAAGCGCGAACTCTAGCGCTTTACTTAAGGAGAGCCCAATATGAAAATTACAACGTAACCTTTCGCCCTAAATCGGTGAATGAATAAACGCTTTCCAACTTGTCTGAATCAATGAAATACTCAGTAAAGAATGACTTCTTTCTTAAGAAAAAAAGTTTCTTGGTTTTTTTTCCGATTTCATTTGGTAAACTTTAACGAGCATCATGTAATCGAATTATTTAAGTCAATTTAAAGCTGATACGATTGCAATTCCAAAGAGAAAACAATTTAACATCGTCAGCGTGCACTAAGATCTGGCTGGACTTAATCCCCTAGGCAAGATCATTAATGCATAAATTAAATAAAAGGAATCCTAAGTGGCTGCCTTGAGGGACGCCAGACGTCAAGGGAAATTCGTCCGAGGTGATGAAGTTAAACAGAAAGATCTGTTATGCAGAAAAGAGATTACCCATTTTACTAAGTAGAAAGAGAAGCCAGAGGCATAGCGTTTAAAGACCAATAAGTTATAATTAACTAAGTCAAATCCTTTATTGAAATCAGTGTATACGACGTCGTTGCAAGAGCCGCTAGAAAAACCTCGAAAACATGGCAAGTAAACTCTAAGAGATTCGTGACAGTAGAGCTTCCTTTCCGAAAGCCACGCTAGAATGGAGAAAAATAAGATATTGGTTTTATTAAAATCATAATGTTTATGGGAGGAAGTTCGGTTTGACACGTTAGAGTAGGTCAATGGACAATCATACCTGTAGTGAAAGGAAATGAAAATTGCTGGATGACACAGATCCTCAGGTAAACTAACAAGTGGACAGCGATTTATAGCTACCTCCGGGAAATTGGCAAAGTAAAAATCAAGCATTTTGTCATTACACTTAGGAGTACGGTTGTCAAATAATTCATCGAAAAACACAAAAGCTCTATCAGATGGTGAAGTTGGGATCATACAGTCAGAATTGTCACTATAACATCAAGTGACTTGTGGCAAATTCTCAGAGGTGTCAAGCGCCAGTCTTGACACAAATATTGTCTTCCTGGAGGGTACTGCCATCAAGCAAACGTCATCTCTACTAGGAACAATAGGATTCGCAGGTAAAGAGTTTAGCGAGAATATAGAGGTGATGACCACACTTACACGTGCAGCATGTGCGACTTTCCCAGCACGGTAACCAGCAGACACACCAGGGGGAGAGGCGAATTCGTTACTTTTATCAATATTTTTTGGAGATGTATGAATGGCACCACTGGATGTAGAGAACCTTGCTATTTTAGTATAACTAAAACGAAGAGAGCTTCCCAACTTCTTTGGAACTTTTTTATTAGTGGCTGATTCAACGATAGCAGAAACGTTAACTTTTCTTTTAGGCAAGGATGGAGCGCTCACCTCAGTCGACGAATTACATTTAAGCGGAAGTGAACGTGAAGTACCACATGCTACACTACGAGTTGATCTTGTACAGGCTTGGGGGAGAAGGTGAGAGCTTTAGATAACGACACTTATTGAACATTGACTTGATTTTTTCAAACTTTCCACACAAAGTAAGGAGATTTTTGCTTAATTCAGAAAACACATTCCTTGTTTCCGTGCACAGCTTATAAAAGGCAAATTCCCGCTTCCTACAGTCCATCATATACCTTTCGATCTCTGCACACTTTACATTACAAAAACGTTCGCAAAGCCAAATAATGAATCATTTACATTCATGGTCCATTTTTCAAAAAATAGCGGACAAAAGATTGAAGAAAGAAGAGAGAAAGAGTGCAAAAAAACAAAAAAAAAAACAGAAAAGTCTCACACACAAAAATGATTTCTCAAATTAGACGTAAACTTTTCACTATTAAAGACACAATGTATAAAAAGCAAGCCAAGAAAAAAACTGTAAACACGCAAAAAGAAAAACAAGAAAGGGACTTATTACGGAGAGAACGACAAAACGTGACTGTAATTCAATTAATTTAACCTTTTACAAATTAATTATACTTTAAACGCGTATAAAGCTATAAAGCAATGAAATAAAAACATAATATGATATATTTGTTCACACAAAGTAGAACAGTATGACCACAGCGCGCGCGCAGAGTTGCCAAGTTGTTAATCTTCAGATAAATACGCAGCTAAGAATGCTCCTAATAATGATTGAAGCTGTTGCATCGAAATTTGAAGTAAATGAGTTTTGTTTCTTGAAGTCTGGCCTAGAGTGAAGCAAATTATGGACAGAGTGAAAAATATTTATAGCGATTGTACTGATACGCAAAAAGTTTCATGGGATATTTTTGATCTGGATAGCAAATCTTATTTACTAATTGTTGGTTATTTCTTGAAATTCAAAAATATGTCCACTAAAACTAAAAAGAAAAATTTTAAATACTCTTAAAAATGATAACAGACAATACTCCGTTCCAATCTTTCGAATTTAAACAATTTGTCTCAAGGTTAAATATCAAAACAACACAATGTATGTCCATATCTTCATCAATTAATGGGTTAACGGAAACTATAGTACCGGCAGTTAAGAAATAAATTAACAGGGTGTCAAACGATGGTCAAGAATCATGGTTAGTATTATCAGGATATCGTAATGCAGCTGTTAGAAAAGACAAATTTGCCGTACAAATAATGCAAATGTTAAGAAATATATTGTTGTGAACCAGATGCTTGGCAGCCCGCCGTGGCCGCTAACAAACCGCTAATAACACTCTGACGACTTTATTTTATGCATAACTAAGTTTATGTAAACTAATACTAACCAACTCCTTTTCCAAGCAAGCTAGAAAAGGGTAAACACAATAAGGGAACTCCCATAATAATGTGTTATTCGTACTTTTGGATTAAAAATTTCCAAGTAGTAAGCACAATGGGAAGTAGCTCCATTCAGACTATTACAGTCGGGCAAGGCCGAGCGTTAAATACCTTACACCAGTTCGTCTATACCAATTCACCTAGTACAAGTATTGGCTCGTTTTGGTAATAATATATCAAAAATTACACGTTATTTTCTCGCAAAGACATATTTTCATCAAAGTCGTCATATGGGAGAATGCCCAAAACATCACATGATGTGATTCAAATTTACTAAACTAAATTGACTTCCTAAACATTTTATTAATATTTAGTTTCCGTCATAATATACTAAAAATTATACTTGTATATAAAGGCTTATTTTTCATGATAACCCTTACTTATGCTAGTGTGTGAAAAATAAACCTAATGCGATGAAAATTCCCCACCGTCAATTCTTTTTGCTAAATTGCTACTGTAGTATGAAGGGTTTACTATTCATGAGAAATTTTGTATGGAGTGGAGTCTAAGAAATAGCGCCACGAGGTTCAAATTTTGTCCGATCAATTTTTATGTCAAATTAGCATCATGAAAATTTTTTTATCGTAAACCATTAACAATTAGTCCATTTCGTTATATAAGGGCTTACATATACTGAGAACCCTTATATGCGATGGTACGTGGACCAAGTTCGCTAAAGTTGATGTCTTTGTCAATTTACTATTATGAACCAATTTTCATAATGAAATATTGAAAATTCGACTTTTTTGCCACATAAAGGGTCACTTTTCGCGGAAACGGTTGGATGAGAGGGGATTCAAAAAATTGTGTGATCAGGTATACTGCTCGGCTTTAGTACGCCAAGTCTTCTTTTCTCTGTATACTGCCAAAGTAAATGCGATTAGAAGAATCGCTTTCTATTAGACTTGTCATCAAGCATTAGAGACTTGATTTAGAATCTTATTTTCTTTAGTTAGTTCTCCTTATTTATATTTATTCTGTAGCTTAACATTTATCTTATTTGTCTGAGAATGCGGTAGTCAGCGAAATTGTCCATTGGGGGCGCTTAGGTTCGAATTGCATTTTCTTTTACAAAATGCAACTCGAACCGTTCTGAAGTGTCGCATACTTTGTTATTTTATTTTGTTAAAGAAATTTTGCTTACAATTATAATTTATGACATACTTCTGGCGGACGCATGTCGGCAATGGCATGCATTCACACTGCACCCTTAGCCTTTAGAGCAGAAAAGTGTTTATATGTATTACGAAGCATAAACATTTTTCTAAAGTACCAAGTGTGAGACAGTTAGACTAATTATGTTTTATATATTTATGATTGTAACTATTATTTTGTATGTTTCTCTTAATTTGACTAATTATGTTTTATAAATAAGCGAAGTGAAGATAGCTCCTCAAGATAACCCACATTTTCATGGTCCGTGTCTTCATTAAAAATGTCTTTGCTAAGTTACAATTTGTTGCGAAATAAACAACAATAATATAAAATAAGTATTAAAATTAAATAATCTTAGCAAACGTACACATACAGAGCATACTAAGCCGCTAATTACGAATGCAAAACCAAAAATGCTTAGTTATTGCTAGTAAATTTCATGCAAAAGTACGTTACAAATACTGAAAAAACGCAATGTTAAAATCGTGTTATAACCGTTTTTAGACTACAGATTGTTGATATGTCGTGAAAAATGCTAAAACCTATCAAAAAAACCCAATTTCATTTGGCTGATCCCGGTCCATCACCCCAAAATTCGCCAAAAATCGGATCTCTCCATATACATAAGACCCAAAGGCAAAATATTCCAATAATGTTGCTAATGTTGTTCGATCTTATACACATAACGTTTTTGTTTGAGTCGCTAATGAAATGCCCGACTTTGTACACATAATGTTTTTGCCCTTTTTTAGCATGCAAGTTTAAGATTATACATTACGGGCATTTGTCTACAATAGTAGTGCGTTTGTCCATGCACTTGCTTAAGAAGTTATATGCATGTTATTGAGTTGTCGTCATTTTTCAAAATATGAATCGCGTACAATTTTATCCCAAACATTCTATAGGCAAATAGAATATATGGTATGGAAAAAATGTTTGTGTGCGCTTGTGCGTCCGCTTGTTGATTAGCCGCTACTTGAATGCCTGCTTTCTCTTTCTCATAATTTATATCGGTAAAAACTCAGTTTATGATTTTGGGGTATGACGACGTATTTTCCAAGACTATGCCCTATAACTTATTTTATTCAAAAACAATATGATACCTAAAGTAATTACAATATAATTACAATGAGTAAATCAAATAACTAATAAGTAGTCCTCTTAAGCCGGAGATTTTGGAAAATAGTAGAGAAAAAACATAAGGATTTTTAAACATGGGTTTTGGGATTAGAATTTCCAGATTTATTTCAATGTGTTTTATAAATTCATAAATGAGAAGGGATTCTAAAATTTAGAAATTATATTAATTTATTTACATAAAATTCATTTCAGTTCAATATCAATTTTTTATTTCAATTTATTGCAATTTTCCGCACCACCCTTGAGGTATTGCAACAGGCCTATATACTGCTTTTCCCGCTGTTGAGAAATTAACGTTCGGACTTATATACATATATTACAATTTGTGCATAATAAACACATAAATTTACTGTCAATATCACTTTCTAAGTGATGAGTGTTTATGCAAAATTCATGCATATGGCTTTTGCAAGTAATACATTCCATAGTTTTATTTCCAACCTGTGTTCAACAATATATACCAACATAGCTAAGGTACTCTGAATGTTTTAAAATCAAGTTGCACAACTTGAACCTGCATTCGTTAGGAACACAAATTGTATTATATGTATATAAGTCCGAACGTTAATTTCTCAACAGCGGGAAAAGCAGTATATAGGCCTGAAATATTTTTGGGGAAGCAGCTATTTAAAATAAATGCTAACGCGCCTGTTGCAATACCTCAAGGGTGGTGCGGAAAATTGCAATAAATTGAAATAAAAAATTGATATTGAACTGAAATGAATTTTATGTAAATAAATTAATATAATTTCGAAATTTTAGAATCCCTCATCATTTATGAATTTATAAAACACATTGAAATAAATCTGGAAATTCTAATCCCAAAACCCATGTTTAAAAATCCTTATGTTCTTTCTCTACTATTTTCCAAAATCTCCGGCTTAAGAGAACTACTTATTAGTTATTTGATTTACTCATTGTAATTATATTGTAATTACTTTAGGTATCATATTGTTTTTGAATAAAATAAGTTATAGGGCATAGTCTTGGAAAATACGTCGTCATACCCCAAAATCATAAACTGAGTTTTTACCGATATAAATTATGAGAAAGAGAAAGCAGGCATTCAAGTAGCGGCTAATCAACAAGCGGACGCACAAGCGCACACAAACATTTTTTCCATACCATATATTCTATTTGCCTATAGAATGTTTGGGATAAAATTGTACGCGATTCATATTTTAAAAAATGACGACAACTCAATAACATGCATATAACTTCTTAAGCAAGTGCATGGACAAACGCACTACTATTGTAAACAAATGCCCGTAATGTATAATCTCAAACATACATGCTAAAAAAAGGCAAAAACACTATGTGTACAAAATCGGGCATTTCATTAGCGACTAAAACAAAAACATTATGTACATAAGATCGAACAACATTAGCAACATTATTGGAATATTTTGCCTTTGGGTCTTATGTATATGGAGAGATCCGATTTTTGGCGAATTTTGGGGTGATGGACCGGGACCAGGGTAATGAAATTAGATTTTTCTGATAGGTGTTAGCGTCGTTTATCACATATCAAAAAACTGCACATGGTTTATTTCGTAAAAATTTTTTATAGACACTTTATATATTGTAACTTTTCACCAACAATATACACACTCTATATGATAAATACAAGAAAAAAATTGTTTTTTAATTTCTTATAACATTTCTGTATAATTTCTTATTCTATTTATGCTTGCATTTCCATTTTTCTTTAGTTTTTGTAATCATTTTCTAGCGCTCAATTATCAATTACCTTAGCAGAAGCGCGAACCCAAGAGTGAAGATAGCCCACATTTTTATCTTTGCTAAAATATGAGCTATGTACAGTGGGCTATTTTCACTTCAGTTATATATTTATGGTAATAACGATTATTTTGCATGTATCTCTTAACTTGACTAATTATATTTTATATATTTATGATTATAACTATTATTTTATATGTATCTCCTAATTTGACTAATTATGTTTTATTTAACTTTTATTTGCTATATATTTTAGCTAGATTTTTTGGTATGGTTTTAGTTTCATCTTTCATTTCCTTTGTATGGTTTATCTAGTTTCTTCCTATTATGTTTTTTCATTAAAACTAGGTCTCCTATGTTTATGTGTAATGTGTAATGTAGCTCATTTGTTTTTGTAGGAAATTTTTGGCTTTTTCTAGTGAATATGCTATTTTAATTTTTATTTCATTTAAATAGTCGTCGAAATGTCATTCAAATAGTTGTCATTAACCACGTATGGTAGTTTTTCGTTTATGAGTTCGAATGGTGTGTATTGGTTTTCTACGTGGAGAGTGGTGTTGTAAGTGAAAGTGTAGTAAGGTAGCCATTTGTCCCATTCGTTGTTTGTCGTAAAGGCTAGCAAGTATTCATTGAGGACTCTGTTGTTTCTTTCGATGGTTCCTAATGTCTAGTGGTGGTGAGGAGTGGAAAATTTTTATTGAACAGGCATATTTCTATCATTGGTTCTTGAATTCAGCACTCAGATTTGAGCGTCTTGAATTGGCCGTATTTGAGTATGACTTCCTCTCCGAGTGTTTTAGCTATTGATGTCTTACATTTACTTTTTATAGGATATGTGATTATATATTTTCTTAGTTCGCATTGTATGGTTAGTATATAACGAAACTTATTAGAGGGTTTGATTGGTCCTTGGAGCCTTGTATGCTCATAAAATGGCACTTTCGAGTAGCCCTAAAATTAACACCTTTCATAGGTTTTGGGCAGGCAATTAGGATAAAGACAAACAATGTTACTAGAGAAAAAGTAACACCCACCACCAACGTGGGCTTGTTAGCAAATAGCGTTGTATAACATCTTGCACAACAAGTGGCATAGGATGTCTCTCTTTTCTAATTATAAAGGTAAGCGTTTTGGTTAACAAATAAGTAAATAAATTTTATAAACTATGTCCTTTGGGCCATTTTTTTATAATATTTCGTTCGCGGCGAAGGTGATAGTTGATAAATGTATTTATAATGTGTGAATTCCATTGCTTACCAAAGAACCAAAGATTGCCTTGGACTCTAATGCAGTGGTTTTGCAAGTAGGTTCTTACAGTGGAGTGCCCCCTCGCGCTAGTCATGGTTCGATCCAGAACATGTAAAATTCTCAGCCATAATTCTCACTTGATGTTCGCAAGTTGTTTGAATAACTCATTTAGATGTACATACAACTGCTTCGTTGGATTATTTTGGGACAAATTTTCGCTTCCAAATCTTCATTCTTTAACGTTTGTCAAATTTGCAACCTGGTAGTGGTTTGTTAAGTTCAATGACGATTTTTGGTGATCGTAAAGAATGGAGTTGATGATGCATGAAAAAGAAGTTTTGGTTTGGAATGGATAATTAATGTTGCTGTTGATCAGTTGATTGAAGAAAAACATAATGTTTTTCTGCAGTTTCCATTGTTATTAATTCTATTTAGAACAAATGGGATTTCTTTCTTCACGGTTCTTCACATTTGTACCTGTATAAATTTTCTTACATGTGAGCTTTTTCTTTTTTTTTTTTTTTGTGAGGTGGGAAACCATCAACAAGCACCCCTGAGAGCACTGCGAGACTTTAACCCGCTCAAAACCACCCCTCCTATTTCCTACCCTATAGCACGACCATTTAGATATACCTTCACAGGGAGGGTAGCCGTTTAGGCACTACTTAAAAGTTTACGTTGACGCTCTTCGTTTCTTTGTTTCGTCATTATGTTTGCGGTGAACACTCCTACCGCCTTCCATATTTTCAGGTCGTGCAACATATTTGTCACAGGATTGTCGGAAAGAGGTAACCCTCCAATTTCCGGCTGTAGTCTCTGTCGTTCGTTACGGTGTTTCGGACAGACAAAGAAAACATGTTCAGCGTCTTCGATGCACTCACAAACACTACAAAATGGGTCCTGCTAAAGACCTAAAGCAACCATGGCCACTGATTAGTTGTGTCAAATAAAAGTCAACTTCACCATGTTGCCTATTCACCCAGGGCCGTAAGTCGGGTATGAGTCGGTGCATTCATCTAACTTTACTCGTTCTGCTCCAGCGCTCCTGGCAGTCTTTCAGTAGCCGCTGTTTTGCTCGCTGCTTAGCCGCTTCAGCCGAAAATCTGTGAAATCTAGCCCTATACATAGCTTCTTTACCTCGCAAGTCTATTGGTATCATGCCTGCGATAACCAAAGCCGCATCTTCCGACACCCTCCGATATGCGGCGGCCTTAGAGCGCATAGCCCATATGCTGATTGGATGTCTCTCGTGTATGATGGTATAGCGAGGGCCTTTTCACACACCGAAGAACCGTACATTATTGTCGCTTGCCGCTTCTGCGATCAGCTTTCTAGGATCTTGCCTAGCGCTGCGCAAGTTTAGCAGTAAGCGCGCCAGGGACTTTGCTACCTTCGCTGCCTTTTCGCCTGTGTATTGCAGATGCCGTTTAACCGAAAGTCTGCAGTCGATTGATAGGTATTTTATGGCTTCTTGTGACTGCATCCTCGTATCTCCTACTTGGATAGTCACTTTCTCAATCTTCTTCCTAGAAGAGATTAATACCGCTTCTGTTTTTTCTTCCGCCAGATCTAAATCCACTGGCCGCAGCCACCTCTTAGTCATGTCGGCGGTTTTATTCGCTGTAGTGGTAATTCCCTCCAAGGTTTTTGCCACTATGGTTATCGCTATGTCGCCGGCAAAGCCCATGATGGATGCTCCCTCAGGGAGAGGTAGTCTCAGGATATCGTCATACATTACATTCCACGATGTAAGGCCTAGTACTGATCGCTGAGGTACGCCTCCAGTGATCAGCCATTCTCTGCACCCTTTATCGCATCGCAGTTTCCTGCCAGTAAAATAACTAGCCACTATATTTATAAGATACGCTGGGACTCTTCTTTCCAGTAGGGCAGCTATGACACAATACCAGTTTGCTGAGTTGAAAGCATTTTTAATGTCTAATGCTATTACTAAGCAATGCTTTTTGTTGCCTTCCATCCAGCGTGTTCCTTTTATCGCTTCTGTTGCAATATTCGTAAGCACCTTTATTGCTATCCATTGGGCTTTTCCTTTTCCTGAAGCCGAATTGGAAGCCCGACAGCCCTTTAGAGCTCTCCAGTGACTCTTCTAAGCGATTTCGAATAATTTTTTCATACACCTTGCCTATCGTATCCAATAGACAAATAGGGCGGTATGAATTCGCAACATGCGACGGCTTATTTGACTTTGGCAGCAGCACCAGCGTTTGCTGTTTCCACTTATCTGGGAATATTTGTTCTTTCAAACAAGCGTTGAAAGTTCTCGCAAACATAGCAGGCCTTGCCAACATGGCTTGCTTAATAGCGCAGTTTGGGATCCCATCAGGACCCGGCGCTTTCTTGCCTTTTATTTGCTTTACAATGGGAACAATCTCCTTAGGCCCGGTGAGATTAATATTATCTCTCACCTCAATCAGTGGCACATATACAAACATAGTTTTCTGGGGAAAAAGGGCGCACAGCTTGGTCTGAATATTTTAGCTTCTTCATTACCAACTTATATGCCATACCCCATGGGTCCTCATTAATCTCGTTAATCAGGTTCTGGAAGCAGTTCCTCTTACTGATCGTAATAGCTTTTTTAAACAGCTTTCGCCTGAGTTTGAACTCTACTTGGTAGCGGAGATAAGCACTAGTCCCCCTCGATCTTTCGTAGACACGCCTCGCTCTATTGCATTGAGCCCTTAGTTCGGCTATCTCGTCTGTCCACCAGTATACTGGCTCCTTGCTCTTAAAGAAGCAACGTTTTGTCATTGAACCCTCACAGGCTTTTATAATCCGTGTTATAACCTCTGCAAAGGAAGCCTGAGCTGAGTTTCTGGGTTCTGCTTCTTCCAACGTAAGCTCAAAGAGTTCTTAATCTAGAGGTTCTTGTTTCCATTTGGGAAGTCTGACAGGGTGTTTTACCCTGTTCGCCCGCTGACTCTGCTGTAGTTCCCAGATTATTGCTACATGGTCACTGTGAGTATAGATGTTGCTAATACCCCATTCTGCTGGCCATGGTAATATCAATCGCGGAGCTACGACCGTCTCTGCTGAACGTGTTTTCATTGCCTTCGTTTGGAATTGACATATCCAGTGAAGCTAGGGATTCAAGCACTATTCTGCCCTTAGCGTTCGTCCACTTGCTTCCCCAATTACTCGCCCAGGCATTAAAATCGCCGGCGAAAATGACCGGTGTTTTCCCCCTTGCGTCGGTACATAACTCATCTATGCGCTTCTCGAAGTCCGCGTGGTTTGTACTTGGCGGGAAATAGCAGCTGTGAAGGTATACTTCTTTATATTTAACGCAAACGTAGCCCTCCCCTGCTGAGATAAATCTCATGGTTGGCGTATGCGAGCTGCATTGCCAAACGGCTGCAGTTCCAGTCTTATCCTTTGCCCACCTGTTTCCGGAGCCTAACTTCTATGGCTCACTCAAGACTACTATGTCAATCGATAGTTCTCTGACGTTCTGTTTTAGCACCTCTTGCGCAGCCTGACAGTGGTTTACGTTAATTTGCATGCACTTCATATTTAACACTTATTGTTCGCGCCGCGTGTATTTACCGGACAACTTCTACCGGCCAGTTGATGATCATGAGGCTTGCCTTGCTCCTTGCAAATCGCGCAACACGGGCTCTTTGTGCAGTCGCTTGCTTGGTGACCTTCCTCGCTGCATTTTAGACAGCACTTGCTTCTATCTTTCCGTCCTTTGCAGTTTCTAGCGATGTGACCTTCCTCTAAGCATCTATAACATTTCAGTACTCCGGATTTTTCTCTGATTCTGCTTACTACCCAACCAACTTTGATTTTCCCGGCTTCAAGTAACTCTTTAGCACTTTTTGTTGGGACTCCTAGAATTGCTATTTGTGTGCCGGCATACGCCTTCCTGATTGAGATGACCGCTTCTTCTTTTCCAGTTGCTGAAACTCGTATTTATGGCCGCTATTAAGTCGTCCGCCGAAGTCATTTCGTCTAGGTCTTTAAACTCAATCTTTGTTTGCTTTGCCATTAGTTTGACACTAGCCTCCTGGCCGAGCACTTTTTCCACCAATTGCTGGTAAGCAGTGTTTTCTTCTTTCGCACTTTGCTTAAATTCCAGCAGCATTTCTCCTTTTAATGTTTTCCGTATTCTGGTCACATTTTCGCCGACTTTTTGCAACTCAACATCATTTTAAACTTTTTTTAGCATATCGCTGAAAGAAATAGTGCCCGTTTGCTTGATAACAATCGCATCTGGTTTACTCACCAATTTGATTGGATTGACCTTTTTATTTTTTGCTTTGACTACGGTCCACTCTTCATTGGCGCTTTTTGGTTGCTTTGGCGTCTCATTATTGAGATTTATCCCATCGCCCGTCCGCTTACTTTTTTTCGCGGATGTAGTGTCCGCTGATCCCTCTTCTCTGAGCCTTTTAGCAGCGTTCACTTTGCTTCCCTTTTCAGTCTGGGTAGTGCCATCTCTGACCGCCTTTTTTGGCATTTGATTTTCTAACTCTTTCGCGGCTTTTTTACGGAGCACAGCCAGCATATTTACAAAATCCCTCATCGGCTGATGAATGGTACGCCTGGCAGGAGCGGAAGGAGTTAGGGCCATCATTTCTATGAGTTCTCCAATTTTCTCTCCTAACTCGACAAATGAGTTTACGCTTTTCTTAATCATCATTGACTTATCCTGAAGAATCGGCGATGAGGACTGACTTGTCTCCTGCGTTGTTTTTCCGCCCAGCTGCTCAGGTGAGCGTTAGATTCGAGTTCTCCTTTTAAACGGATCAGGTATCACTTCCGGACTTTCCCGCATTGGCTTGTGCGCCTTGAGGTGTCCCTTTATTTCCGGTCTTGGCCGGCATGATTTTCGTGTTAGTGTTTGAGTTTTACGTTATGTTTTGTATATCGGGCTATTAGTATTTAACTTCTTGTGTATGTATATACATGTATGTATGCAAATGTATGGGAATTCGTCTCTCCTACTCCTACGGATTTATATTGTATGTATATGTTTGTGTGCGTGTGTTCATGTGTGTATGTTTAAATGTATTTGTATATATCTACTTGTGTGTGTGTGTGTGTTTGTAAAGCCCTTGTATGTAAGTCTGTTTCTTGTGTGTGTAGAGTATGTTTCTTTATGTATGTTGCTATCGTTGGCGTTATTTTCTACAATTATGTACTTACTTTATTGTTAGTCTTTGTCCCTCTGTGGCCCTTGGCCGGTGACGGGTTGACCAATACTGCTTATTAATTTAATGTCGCCCTCAGCTATACTACTCTAAGCTAGTCCTTGAACAGCAAGGAGTAAGTCTGTGCTATTGCTTGATATTTTAAAATATTCCCGCAAATGCACAGAGTTGGTCTAAAGCAGCAATAGATGGCAATGTCTCTCAGTAATTTGCTCCCTTACTTTTGTTTATTTACTTGGGTGCCACTGAATGACCCCCAATTAAACACGAAAGCCCCGCAATTAAACCCACAGAAAAGAAAAACAAAAGTAAAGAAAAACGAAATCTGCCCTTTCCCACAATAGCTTTAATGCTTTCATATCTAATTAAAAACGATCAGAAGCACTGTCGCACTTTTAAATACCGTTTAGTTTCCTTTTCACTAAAAGAATCTCACCTGGGATAATTTTCTCATAATAATCGCCTATGATATAAACGGAGCACTTAAGAACACGTCTGCGCGCTACGAAATCACAACGATCAATCCTTACATGAAAGCTTGTAACAAACAACATAAACCTATTAACAACAAACACTCTTTTTTACCTGCGACGAATTAATCAAAAATAATAAAAAAATATATAAAAAGTATTATGCTGAAAAAAAAATAACAGCAGTTACTTATGTGGTTTATATAATCTCGCTTAATGTAAAATTGTTAAAATGTTTGTTAACCTTTTAATGTATATTTTGATGGACACCAATCTGTAAATAAAGTAAAATAAATTGAACAACGGTGGCCTAATAAAAACAAAGGTGTTTTGATGGAAACGAACCATTTTCAAAGTTAATGTTGAGGAACTGCTACGGATTATGTAAGCAAAAATTTCAGTGTCATGCTCGCCTATTGTAAAAATTTACTAAAACATAGCTCTTACCAACCACAAAAAATAACTAAAGATAAAGAGGTAAAAATAAGAAAAAGCGCAAAGATTATAAAGTATGAACAATACAAATAACGTAAAACTTTGTTCATCATTTATGAGTATATTTAATGCGTACATCAATACAAAGAAGCAGACAAAAATTTTCTATTTACAAAAAAGAAGAGAACAAAAATGTTACAAACGCCCACAAAATTGGTAACTGCGACATTATCTTTAATACAGCACTACAATATCATCACTTTGTGGTTCCTGATTTATTTTAATATTGTAACTCTTTGTTTCGTACAATAGCGCAAGTTAACGAAAGTATTTATATTTTGTATCTTATTTTGATATTGGCCTTCAATATTGAAAAGTAAAACAAATATGATGTATGATGTATGATATGATTTCTTTCTAACTATCATTTATTTATTTATTTTTTTTTATTTTCGTTCTTTTGTTTCTCTATATTACTAATAAATCATACTCACAATATCCTTTGTCATTTATTAAAAATGTTATCAATTACTTTTTTTTCAATGAGAGGAAAGTAGTTCCTATATAAAACCATGTGCCGAAGAAGACAATAGATAGGGCAGAGCGTAGCCCAGACATGACATGTGCCTATCCGGTGAAAAAGTTTCCACCGTCACTCTTTCTCCATAAGGGTTTTTATGCACATTTATTTCTTAAATATAACCGCCTGTAGAGAGTTTGTTGGACAAAAATTGAAATCCCCCAATACTTTTGAACTAATTAGCTTATCATGACGTGTGTGGTTATCCGTTATAGCTTCTGAACGTTTGCACTTTTTCACTTGTAGTTTTATTACATAAAAGTCTGTTACTATCGCATGATCGCATGTAATACGTATTCTCTACATACAACAGTAAATATAATGCAACAGTAAGTATAATCTACATGAAACAGTATAAAAAAATATGTACATATATCAAAAATATGTTCAGAAATCTTTAAATATTTTCAATTAGCGTAAAGGGATTTGGAAGCATCCCGGTGATGAACACGAAAAGATCGTTTATTAACATTTATATACATATTTGTTACCTTTCACAAATTTAAACTTTTTTGGTCAGCAGTTTTCTGTTTTGTTTTATGTTTGTTTATTGATTGATTCTTTTTTTAGTTTTTCACTTTAGTTCAGCTGTTTGTAATTAAAACAATTTTGTCTTCAATTTATAGGTGTTTTCTCTCATAAATACAGCTCCAAAGGATCAACACAAAAGCAAAACATAAGCATTTAGCTTTTGTGTAATTTGATAGGTATGAGTGAGTGTATTTAACAGATCTTGTGCTTACGTGAAGCCAAAAAAACGACAAACATTAAGTAATGCTAAATGCTTTACACACATCCATACGTATATATACACATGTTACATACGTAAAGCCAAACGGCCCGAAAAATGAAAACTTCCAGATACATTATTACACTCCGTTTTTATTGAATGTTTTCCTTGACTTTATTTATTTTTTTTTTATTTGCATTTTTTTTTCGCATGTAAAACACCTCGGACTTCCTTGGTGATTTCCACTTTACTCATTGGTTACCATACTAGCTTTTAAAAGCAAACCTACCTTTGTTTGTACAGACAGAATTCAGGCTCTTTTCTGCTTACATTTTTCTCTTTTGCTATAGCCATTTAACTGTATACGGCAAAAGCAAAAAAAAGAATACATGAAGAAATAACACAGCGATTTTATGCTACGGCCATCGGCTACGGTCATTGGCCTTTGGGATGGATATATATACGCAAACTGCTGTCCTATTATAGGCGGACGGTACACAATCTACAAGAATTTAGCTAACGAGGGTAATAAAATTAAGTCAGTTTACACTAGAAAAACACAACATTAAAGACATGATTCTCTCAAAGGATCTTAATTCAGTTAAATCCACCGCTATAGGCGTCGGTGGAACCTCTATTAAGTTAATTAAGCCTGTATATCTGTTTATCTCCCATCATGTACCACATTTCGTAAATACTATTTTTATTGTCCCACAATTTCTCCAGGACCGGACAATAACCAAAGTTAGACAAGTTTAGACTAGCAAATGGCGCTTTTTCGTTTGTATTTCGCAGTCACCGTAATACATCCAGTCTCTTAATTTCTATTACTGAGTTAATTAGAGAAAACCTGAATAAAATCTTTATATTTGTCTCCCTGAACCTTTCCAAGACCTTTGATAGTGTCTAGTCCTAATTACTTATTGACAAGCATTATCATAATTTAACCTTTTCTGGAAATGCATGTGTGTTATGCAAACTAACTTACTCAACTGCAAGCAATTCGCTTCTGTTACAAATTTTTCGTCTGGAATATTTAAAGTGACCTCTGGAGTTCTTCAAGGGTCAGTTTTAGGTCCTGTCTTGCTTGATTTGTTCGTCAATGATTTAGCTGAAATAATAGAGACAGAGATGAGTGTACATGCTTTGCATACGCCGATGATGTTTTCATTTTTTTGACCTGTGATCAGTGAACTATTGATTCTTTTGAAAGTAAAATAAATGAATGTCTAACAAGAAATAATAATTGGATGCTCAACAACTCTCTCTCTGTTAGCGCGAGCAAATCAAAAACCCTTCTTTCAACCGCACTGGGCATAATAGCGTCACTCTTAATACGTATATTGGAGTATGTTCATCAGCATTAAACTTAAGCTCGCTCACACCCTTTTAGTGTCACATATAAATTACTGTATTGAACTACCCACCTTTATGTTCGCTCTATAATCCTGCTAAACTAAAATCAGCCATTCACAAAAGACCTGTCTCATGTATTATCTTACGTTAAAATTCTCGTTGAAAGATTATCTTATTTGTTTAGTTTCAATCATCCCGCTTCCTTTTCAGGCAATTTCAATTTAGCAGATCTAGTAGCCCCAAAAATTCATTCTCTTCGTAACGAGCTTAGTCGAACGAACTTATTTGACGTACGCGACGCTCGTCGTTGGAACAATCTCGATTTAAAGCATTGGAACTCTAACACTGGGGTTAGTTTCTTTAAACAAAGATTAATTACCTTCAATAATCTATAAGTACATAGAAGAGAATCGTCTCTTATACGTAACAGGTTTTTTTTTACAAGCGATATAGCTGGTTTGGGGGTTTAATTACTTAAGTCTAGTTTAATTGTGAAAGTACTTGCGTATTATAAAGTACTTAAACCGTGCAGCCATTTAAGGATTTGGCTTTAATAAACTTTGGTGTAAAGGAATAAATAAAAAGGAACGATTTGCAAGAAGGCAGGGAAGGAAAGAAATGGGTTAAATTAATAGTTGTGAGACAAGGTCTTAGTTCATAGAGCCTAATAATGGTTTTTCATCGTGATCAAATTTGTTAAGACATATGCTACATTGCAAATGGGTACTTCTGACACGTTTTCGAGAATGCCTATCTACTTATTATAGATATTTATATAAATGCTTATATATTTGAACGTTAATGTGAACCAATTCAAAAATAAATGTCGTCGTATTTCGGCACATATATCGAATTAGTCATTCGTAGCCCATATCACAACGTCAGTATGAATTTGGAGATCGTTATATAACATTGTGGTATACCAATAAAAGTATTCTATACTTGATTGAAAAATAGAGGGTAAGCGGAGTAAAATGTCTGCAGTATTTTTTGTTACATTTATACTAAAGTAAGTTAGTTTTATAAGTCAATGCTGTTAAATGAGAAAGGGGAAGATCGGAGACGTATTCAAGAAGTTGGGTTACGGAGTAGCCCAAATTTTCCAAAGAAAAAAATTTTTTTTTATTGATTTAATAAATGTTTTACATCATCTAGAATATGTGCAAAAAATAACTTGGTTGACTAAACGAAATTTTGTCTTGACATTTTTGGCTTTTCCACGAAGTATTTCGAAAAGAGTGAAGTCAGTTCCTGCTGGAAACTTGCAACCTAATGTCTTACCTTTTGATTTCTACTTTTTTCAACACATTAAAAGATGTCTTTAGAAATTATTTATGTTCATCTACATAAATTTCAAACCTGCCGTGCAGGTCCTTAAAAACGAACATTGAATGGATATGAGGGTAAGAAAAATCCAAATGCTTTTAACACTTTGCCAAGATGTTTAGGATGAAATTTTTCGATATCGTTGTGAGTTCGAGTATAGAACTTAAACATTTTCTTTCCATTTTCTCTGTCATTTCACAACAGGTAAAGTACAAAACGTACTGTAAGGGAAGTGTCTGTATATCCAAATTAAATATTTATTGCTTATATCTGTCTATTCAATCTGAACGCGCTAAAGTTTGCACAGATTATATTCTGTAGGGATTGGATGCATCTGTCATTGATAAGCTAGCTAGTTCCGGAGAAATGGGGAGGTTTTAAATTTTATCCCACACACACACTGAGAGGATGGATATTTTTCCCTACTGGTTTAGGAAAAATTCCTATCCGATTTAATATGCTGGAGTAGCCTCGGCGGGTTACCCAGACGTTTTCACCTTCTTTTATTGATGTCGTTCGCCTCTTGGGTAAAAGAAAAATCCTTATTTCTCATGAGGGTACAATTCTAATTCCTCTTATTGCACTTCTTATGTCGCTAACTCGAAAGCTTCATTGTGGTATTAAAAAAAAGGTGTAATTACTTACCAACAACTTAACGGCTATGGATTAGACTTAAAAATACATCTCTACCTAACTCTATTGACCTAACGTGAATGGTCATCGGACGGAACAGACGGTCGGCTTTCGGAATATGCGTAGTTCGGCACCTATAGTATGCGATCGCAGCGGATGAAACCACATTTCTTCAATACGGACGGTGGTGTGTTGCATCGTCGGCAGTTCGACCCAGAGGAAGAAAGAAGCAAGTCATCTTCTCTCTATACTTCTGTTCGAATGCGGATTGGCGTTTCCAATCGGTTAGTTGATCGCATTCGAGGTATGTCGCCTAAATTACTTCGAATGTGATATTCCATTCCATTCAATTCTTATTGTTTGCTATAAAAGAAAATGAGTGGAAAGTAAGATATACCTTCATCATACTTTATCATAATACCATACTTTAAATATCATACATTAAATACATAAAAATAACATAAGTACATGTAGGACCAAAAAAAACAAGCTGCGTGATTTTGGTTCTTACAACACACATGTTACACTCAAGGAATACACGGATAAAAACTCTTATGAGGGCTAGAGGACGGTCGAAACTTTCTTATCAGATGGGCCGATGCTATGCTCTGAAATATTCTATACGCTGCCCTGACTATGTTTTCCTTCGACCCATTATTTTCCGTGGAAGACCCCGAATTGTCAACGCCCAAAACTCACTTTCCTCTCATTGAAAAACAAACAACTCATCTCCTTGTTTTAGTAACGTCCAGAAGACTGTGTTGTCATGATTTATTATATAACCATAATAAAAAATGAATATAAAATTTTATGTAATTTTTTAAATTATAAGATAAATTGCAACGTTGAAGAAAACATAATGTTACTATAGTATACGGAATCATAATATAAAAAATATGTATTAACTTCCGATACAAAAATAGGAAATACAAAAAATTAAAAACATCATGATGTATTAAAAATTTCGTTCGGTTACTTTTGTTGGTGGTTGATATATATATAGCCGGTTCTCTTCTCTTTTACGAATCGCTACCAAATACGTGCTTGCATGCAGATTTCTTATGACGTGATGCACATCCATGTATCCATGAATGATGTACAAAATTGGTCGTTATTTCTATTGCCAACAACTTACAATCTTTCCGCTTCTCTTTTTTTCTGCATTATTCTTCCATATTTCAAATTGCTACAATTTGGATAATAGCATTTTCTCTTTATTCAGTTCAATTTAGTTGTTAAAAAATTAACATTGCAATTTTCCTGAATGTATTCAAAAAAACAGTATTTAATTATTTAGTAACTTAATGCAAAACCAATTTACAGATAAAGTTTGTGCTGTCAAATGGAAATCTTTTTTCAAATTCATTATAGCTGTCGTTCTCATGCTTTAATGTATGAAAGGTTTATATTTTTTATGAGATAAACATTTTAGTATCTAAGCACCTCTTTTTGATTTAATAAAACAGATGGAATTACCATACTTTTTTCATTTTTTATCACAGAGTTCTGGTTAAAGCGCCTGAACGCCATTTCAATAATTAAAAATCCTCAACAGTTAACACACGTTCATGTGCTTGCGTTAATCGATTGACAGAGAATTCAACAATATAGAAAAAAAACACCTTCTTGCAACCACGTGTATTACCAAGTTCAACCGCAAAATATTTTATGCTTATATTACGAGAATTATAAGTATTCCTCTAAATCTTTTCCTTTCAAATTATTTGCGATTTAAAGAAACTTTTCATCATCGAGTTTTAATAGAATTTTAATTGTTCTCTAATTTAATATATTCTTCCGTAGATATAACCGATTGAAACGATAACTACGCGCAAAAAGCGATCTGCTCTCGCCAATCCAAAAACCAAGAAAACAAATTTTTTTCTCATGTGTCACCAACTTCATTCTTTACGACCAGCAAAGATTGTCATTGAATTTAACAAACTACTACAGGGTTGCAAATATAAGAAATGTTACAATATGCATATAAATAATATTGAACATAACATCATTGCTATTTTATCATTTATGTCTTAAATCTACCAGAAATTATCATGTAGTCAGATTTTGTATTTCCAATTACAAATTGGTTTCCGACAAAATGTACGTCAAAAGTTTATGCCTGTTCCACAAAATCAATTTATTAAAAGTAGTCTAGTCTAGT
The DNA here is from genome assembly GCA_000688735.1 of Glossina austeni. Taxonomy (NCBI): domain Eukaryota; kingdom Metazoa; phylum Arthropoda; class Insecta; order Diptera; family Glossinidae; genus Glossina; species Glossina austeni. The sequence goes on from KK502833.1 coordinate 152,195, forward strand.
TAGCTTTTTAACACGCTAAAAATTACTTTGTCAGATAGAAATCATCATATTAGATCCCTAAGATACTTATGTCTGAGCGTAAGCCCTTTCTAAGCGCTCTTCGCGTGTGGAACTGTATTCTGCGTAATTAACGGAACATTCCTACTTCGGCACGTTTTAATAGAGATTATTCTGCTTGCTGTTCTCGCTTTTTATTTTTTTTTCTTGCTGCTCTTCCCTAGCACTGATGGATAAATTTTGGTTCCTATATTTAGGTGTTATCATTGGCGAGATAAACACAGTGCGTTGCTACTTTTGTAAGGTGGATATAAAAATTTGATATTCCATATATTAAAACCCATATTAGAGCTTCTATAGTTATTTACTAAAATTAAAAAAAGAGTCTCTACCTCTCTGGTAGAAAGACGTGGTAAAAGTAAATAATTGCGATATTCGTGCTAAAACATGCATGAGATCAAACGCTGCACTGAACTTAGAAATTGTTTCGGTTAAAGAAACGAAAGACTCTTCTATTCACAAGTTGATGGGATGTGACTAATGTTATCCCTCACCATTTATTGACTCTTATAACTAAAACGTGCAGCAATTGAGAACATGTTTGTTGTAAATTTAGAAAGCCTTGATCAATGTGAAAATCGTTGTAGACATGTCAAACCGTTTGCCGCTCGCCCATCTGGTAAACATCAAACTTTAACCGTAACAAAGTTTGCTTCATTTGCTATTTTGCTATTTTCCTAAATTTATGGCTTCAAAAGCTGGAGAGCTTTAGGATTTACGTGCTTTACATTTTCCATTAACGACCTTTGTGTGAAGTTTCGCCATCATGTTAATAGAACCAATATGTCGAAAATAACCAAAAGTTCCTCCATAAGTAAGATGAAATATAGGAGTGTTATTTTCAACATGTAAGTGCTGTCAAACCGTATAAAAATATTTTTTGAAATATGTGCCATACGATATACAATAAATATGTCAAATGAATGCACTTTCACTGACTGTTATTACGCAAAATCATAATTTAGTGGCGGATATTAGATGATGCAACCCATGGCAAATATCATCTCTCATTTTTATATACTGAAAGTTGTTCCACTTTTCCAATAGTTTATTTATATTGGACATGTTGTGGTCTGAACTTTCCCTTTTATTCTAAATTTCTCCAGACAAACGTAATTCAGCAATATTAATTCATTTCAAGCCCGCTTTAAGTGTGAGTCAAAGTAAAGAAATCATTTACAAATAAGCAAAACATTTTCCTATACATACAATTCAGATTTTCATTCCAAAACTTTTCGAACTTGGTCTATCAACTTACTGCCATATTATCGCTGTTAGCTCGATATAGTTGAATTGGGTTTCTTCTAATGACTTGCCATAATCAAGTATCTTAGTTCAAAAATTATTTCGAAATAAATCGGCACAATGCGAACCTCGCCGCGCATAAGAGCCAGTATATTGAGAGTGAGTTATTGTAAGAAATGTTGTATCAGAGAGATATGGCACCTTTGTTTCAAGACGTTCAAGGCAAAGTTTTTTGTTATTAAGTAACATCGTTGGTTCGTAGTTCTCGCGTTTCCACTTCCAATATGTGATTAGAGTTTTCTACTAATTGTAGTGGCTTTACAATTGAATTTACCTTCCTACCGTCTATATTGTTATAGATCGCGCCAGCTTTATTCCTACAGGTATTACTATTTGCTCCCCACAATGTCTAGAACAACTCATTTACCAAAAAAATCTTCTCCGAAGTAGTTTCCTTTGCGCTCAGAGACCACAAATATTCGGTACCCATGGTGATATAACAAAAGCCAACAATAAATGACAATTTGCCAAATGAGCACAATAGTCAAAAATTTAGAAAGGGTTTCGCAAAACATGCTAACAGCACTCGAGAAACGTCATTAGGGGCTTAGGAAAACTCAGTAAACGATAAGAACAAGAAAATAGGTGACAAGCAAGTTACCAGAAAATATGGCAGAAAATCACTAGAAGGACGCTATTATGAGATAAAACTATCCCTATTATGACAAAGCGGTATACCATCGTTGCAGTCAATGTGAACAGTTTCAACTTGATGAGAAAAAATTACGATAGTTTCTTTATAAGAATATATATTTCATATGAGGATATATATGATAAGACTTTAAAACCAATAAAATAATTCAAAACCGGTTTATGAAAATGATAAGGACAATTACGAAACTTATCGCAGACACTCCGCAAAGTTAGAAGCTTTAAGGCCATTTTCAGAAATGTCAAGAAGTTAAATAATCGTGAACGGCTCACGAGCAATACATTAACTAAACGAAGATACCAAGAACGTGTAATTAGCAACACATAAAACACATACCGTGTTAATTAGCTTTTGAAAGGAAGTAGAAAGTAGAGTACAATATGCCATAAACAATATGGTGCTACCTTACTCAGTTTTCAGAAGATCACTGAGGAGATGTCTGAAGACTCAACTATGAAAAGCCCACTCATCTGCTCGAAATGTAGCAAGCCACAGGACGATAAATATTGTGGAAAATTTTGGGTGAAATAACAAAGTTCTAATAAAAGATATACTAGAATCCATGAACACGTCGAATTTTATAAAATCAGCGTACACATTGTTACCAGACTATCAGGAGAACGAAGCAACAAAACACGCATGCTATTTTCAGTTTCGCATATAAAAAAATGTATAGGCACATGAGCAAATTTCGCTTAATACATTAAAAATATCAATTTTATTGTCTTCCATTAATTTCAATACACGCCCAAATGTTAAACGCATGACGTTATTATTAGATCAACGACCAAAGTCAAATATATTTTTCATCATACACATAATTTGATACTAAGTGACTAGGTGCGTTGTCGCAAGTTCGCGTTTGTCACTGCAGTTTAATGTGTTTACCTATCATAGTGCACATTTAACGAAGAAAAGAAAATATATTTTATCACACCTACATACTACCTATTAAATTTTGAAATTATGATCGTAAAATTAAAACGGCAACTAATAAACCAACATCAGACTTAATCGTTTCTAATTTTCACACACTAATAAAGTTGTTAATCTCCTCGATGTACTACATGTATTCATGGTCGACATACACTACTACTTATTAAATCTGCATGAAAATTATTAAGTTTTATTAAAATTAAAAACAAAACAAGAGATAATTTTGACATTTTAAATGAACTTGTCTTTATGAAAACTATGCTTTATTATTTAATTTCTGTCTTTTCTAACGAGTGTTAGGCATGAAATATCATGTCTTTCATATATATTTAAGTTTGTGACCCGAAAATAAATATCAAATTTATTTTTGTTGAATAAATGCCCTCTTGACACGTAGAATTGTGGCAATATTTTCATGTGGACTTATTGGTGGTGTCTTTTATGTGTTTATATTCATTAGCGCTTCCTTAACAAATATATATATGATTTTAGTCTCTCTGTTTTAAGTTTTCGTTCTTTAATATACATATATTCATATATTTATTTAAGTAACATGCCAAATACAAAGAAAAGCCTAACGCTAGTCTTTGCTGTAATTGAAAATGCTCCATGTTTAATTTTCACTGTTTTTCTTTTGCTCATTAATTTTTGTTAGACATATATAGATATATGTCCGTAAGCAAAAGTCAATTTATACAGAGAATAAAATCATTTAACGCTTCTGTATTATCTTTTTCAAAGTTAAGTTAACGTTTTCCTACTCATTTTTGCTTTTATTTTGATTACAAATGTCTTCTGAACCACCCTATTATAGTACTTTTTGTTTCGAAAACTCAATTTTGTCATGAGAAAAACGTTATTTATATAAGATGGAACACTTTAATTTAAAACGGCTTTCAACGATAGGAATATAAAACAACGAACGGGCTATACGTTCACAAATTTCAAAAGTCGTCTGTACGTACATTCCCATGTTATGTGTGTAACATTTTTGATCATTAACATTGTAATAATATATATACACGTGTGCAAAGTCATATGTGCATACATACAAATTGTTCCGGAGGGGATTTCAGTTCCGTAAAGGACTGACTTTTTGTAAAATAAAAAATAAAATTAATGAAATTATTTTCTTTAATTTAAAAAAAAAACAAAAGCATTCACAGGATTTTAAGATTTTAAGATTTTAAAACGTATTTAAAAGTATTTGTCCTAAAAATGGAGTTAGCCAAAGTCTTCTTTTTTAAGTCTTAATACTTCCTTAGTTTAAATTACTATATTATAATACATATATGTTTACGTAAAAGCCATTCAATATTGTATTAAAAATAAAATATTTTCGTATCGTGTTTATCCTTAATTTATAAAAGTTGTTTTTCAGGACTGAATGGAAAAAATACATAGGCATGTATTTATAATTGCATGGTTTTTTTTTTTTTTTTTTGATTAAAATACAATATGCGGTGTTTAATGTGTGCAGATTGTTGAGTGTCAAACGTGTGAAAGGGTATGTGTTGTAGCTACTGACTTGTCTATAAGTAGTTAGTCTAGTATGCTGCATTATTTGTTTTCACTTTGCATTAAATTTATATATTTTGTTTTTATAAGCTATAAATGTTTTTATATACGTGTTTACATGTATAATTATTATTGTTATCGTTGTTTTTTTTTTTTTTTTTAAAATGCAAACATTGGAAGAATCCATTTATTGAGATTTAGAGAACTATTAAAAACCTTCACACTATGTGTGTTCATTACAATAGCAAGTTTGAAAGACCTACCAACTGAATGTAAGTATCTAGATAAAAAACTATACCAAACCCTACAAATATTTTGTTTGACACGTGCTTAGACCGAACAGTAACATTCTAGGATAATGTTTTGTAAACCTCTACTGAATATATTTAAGAATACTTCAAACTTTCTTTTGTAGTTGCTACTGAAAAATGTGAATATTTTCTTCATTTTAGTTGCCATAAACAAGAACGCGTATTAGCATTTATACTTATTGTCAAGTTGACATTTTAAAACGATTTACCAACGCCAGCTACCTTTTTATTTGCTTGCTCTTACTAAACTCACAAGTAGATAAACGTTGATATAAAAACCCAAAACTTGACTGATTTCAAAATCCGAGGAAGTTCACAGCGCAACATAAAAAAACCATTTTTAAAAATGGTTTCTTAATAACTTAAGTATAGCCGATATTTCTCGTTTTTAATGTGAACCATAAAAAAAGTTTAATTACATAAATAATCTTTTTTGGCTCAAACTGACGATTATTACATAAAAATACATATTTTTCGCTCATTAATCAAAAAAATTATATTCAGCAAATATTTCAACATATCCTTGGCATTTAAAATATCAGTGTTTCAGTAACGCATATAACGTTTGTCAGAAGTTTGTTCTTTTATTAATTTTTTGGAACTGCTTTTAAAAGAACGCCATCTTATGCTACTAAAATAGTAAAAATCTACCCATAATGAGTCAGCGCTTTCCACCAACAATTTGGAAAATTTGGGGCAAATTAACTGACTCACTGACAACACAGTAGATAATGCCACATTGACTCGCAACCACATCGGAAACAAGACGTAGTGTTCACGGACCACCAAACTTTTTACATATTGACCAACTCAGTTTTTAATTAGTGTGCATAAGTTTCTGTGTATTGATAGATACTTGCTATGGTTCATAGGTCATCAATGAAAATATGTTGAAATTTTTAAGATATAGTAAAACCTTTATTTTACGTCTTTACAGTAAAAATATTTCGTAAATGAGCCATTAAATTCGAGCTAATGAATGTTAATCGGCAGTAAAGTAAAAACCCCCAAATAAAAAACTTGACCGAATAATAAGCGTGTAAACGTGTTTCAAATTGAAATTCAATTTGAAGACCACAGTTGATTTCAAATACCCAAAACATTAGGTCAAAAAATTTAATTTAACTAAAAATTAGATGGAGCCCTTTACCGTAACTTCTTAATTTAGTCGATACCACATTATGATTCATTGTAATTTTTAAAAATATATCTAGAAATGTCCTATTTTAAGATCGGTAATATCTGCTCTCGCAAAAATAAACATTGGTAAAATCACAGCAAACCGTTATCATATTCTCTTCCTCGAAAAAGCGTGTTTTTTGAAACAAATGTAATAATCAATTTTAATAATTTAGATAACTGTAGTCCTCTTAATTCTTCAATCCAAAATGTTACAACTAAAAAGTTAGCTTGAATCTGTTATTTTCTTGCCAGTTATTTATGCACTTTCGTTAGTACATATTTGCAAGTATCATTAAATATTCAATCACAGTAAGTGGAAAGACCAAAAAAAGCGTTGAAGTTAAAATATTACACTTTATGGTTTTATATTATATTTACATTCTTCGTTAATGTTACTGTTGGTGTTATTTTCAGCACAAATTGCCTTAGCCCATTACCTCCTCCCTCCCCCTTCACCACACTTTATTTCCGCTATTATCCGTCTCCCAATCTAACACAGTTATTCTATGAAAAAATCGGACTGATTAATATAAGACAAATAAATTATATATAAGACAAACAATACATGTGTAATTTAGGTTCACATATACATCTGATGGACATTGGCGTCATATAAAAAATTCGAAAAAGTCTATTCGATAAGTCAGACTTCGACCGGTTCGATGATTACAATTTATATAATAAATACTATAAAATTTAGTTGTGAGCTACGATAATAAACTATTTGTTATCTTATTGTATATATATTCACATGTTGTTTAAAAATTTCATTAAGTCGTGTAAAAAAGTAATAATTTAATAAACTTAATAATAATACGCTATAAATAATGTCAATAATGATTTTTTTTTTTTTAATTTATAAAAATACCACAAATACGGAAAAAATATTTACAAATATCTGCCATTATATAAATTTATTTGGCGCTTATTGGGGAAGCTTAAAATGTGTTTAAATTTATTAATTTAATATTTTTACTGCTTGGTAGACACGCATACAGCAAAAAGGACACGTCGGTTCCTTACCAGAACATATATTATTGGCACAGTCTACGCAGAACATCTTATGCCCACATGGTATTAACGCGGCTACCATTTCTTTTTCATGGCAAATGCAGCAATCACGTTTGATTTTAGTTTTGCCATTATGTTCCATGGGACCATGAATGATAATAGGTTTGTTTCGAAAGTGATTGTAATTCAAATATTCTTGGTCTGTCGGACTGATAGAAGTCGGACAATATGAACTCGTAACCACTGCTAACTTCTTTGGTAGCTTCCATATATTTGGTGATTCACCAATACCTTCATCTATTTCCGTGGAGTCTCCAAGACTTACCCTTTTCCAGAATGCAGCTGTACTTGTAGTATTATTGTTACTTTGAGAAAGGCTCTTTGAAGAAGATGCGGATGCGGATGATGCCGACGAACAAGAACGTGTCAAAGCACTAACATTATTTGCACCGTTCGAAATTTCGTTAATGTTAGACTTCAAATTTCTTAAAATTGTATTACTACTGACATTACGGACTGGTCCACCGTTCGTCATGAAACTTGCAAGCTGCTGTATATTAGCCGCTTGCTGGTCTAGATCTGACTCGAAACCACTACTTGTTTTGATTATATGATTTGAGTAATCTGCTTTGTTAGTCGTCATATGAAAATTCATCAACCCATTTAAATGAATCTGGTTAATCGGATGGGAACTTGATGCCACTGAAGGTTTAATATCTATTTCAGTTGAATTAGTTAGAGGAAATTCGGTTAAATGACCGGACGATGAGCTAAGGCTAGTCAAACTATTTCCTGGTGTTTTCTTTGAATTAGTTTCAACACCGTGTAATTGACTTACAACTTCCCCTACACTTTGCTGAAGAGATTCAAAAGCTGATTCAATCCCCGTTTTATAGATGGTAGACAAAAGTTCGACGTGTATATCGTCGTTGACAATTTTATCAATGGTATGTACGGCTTGCAAAGATTCATCATTATTTCTGTGTGGCGTACTTTCCAATGACATAGTTTCAACTGAAGACGTAGCGTTAGGAATTAGTGCGTTAATCTTGGGAACGATTTGTAAAATAGGCAACGGTGATGCTAGCATGTTGGGTAAACTTAATTCATCATGAACTGTTGAGCCCACAGTGTGCTGAGATGATGGGGTCGTAAACATTGAAGCTGGTTGCAATGCAGCCCTTCGCGGAATAGACTCCCGATTTATTGACGAAGTCACAATTTTCGGCACGTCTTTGTTATCCTCTTGACCGATCGCCAAGTGAAATTGATGGGGTGTGGTAGAATGAGAAAGAGACAACGCAGTCGCCAAGGAAGTTGTAGGCGCAGGTATCGAAGTATGAATTGCGGATGAAGTTGCCATATGTCCTTGCATAAACAACGCGGACCTATTTGAGTTACCTACGGTTTCACCACCTGTTCGTGTTGCTATGTGCGCCTCGATATGTTTACGAGCCGCTTGCACATTGTCTGGTAAACCGGTTACTTCGAATATTGGCTCTTTATCACGTGATGGTGTGACAATGTAAGTTTGCGTTTCATGCTGTATATGCTTAATAGTATTGCCCTTGGGTCCTACAACTAGACCTACAACCCTATACGGTACACGTACCTGAATAGTCACTTGCCCCTGTATACCATTACCGGCGCTCAAAGAATTTTTTGGAATACAACCCACGCCAGCCATCCCATTGTGAGCCCCGTTTCCATCACCAGCTCTACGAGTTGCGCGAATTAGTGTGAAATGTTCTGCTGCGGACAATATTTCCCGTTTCGCCTTTGCTACATCTTCTTTTCGTCCAGTTACAACAAAAACTGGCTCTTCATTTCGCACAGGAGTTTTTATGTAGGTATTAGTTTTAGCACGCAAAGCTTTGATTTTACAACCTTAAAAATATTTGTATATAATTTTATATGCAGAATACAATATCAGTGTGCTCTCACCTTGGCGTCCCACGATTTCGGCAACATGCTCTGAACTTGGGACTGGTACACACTCAGTCATATTTTGGGATTTTTTTGCACGCTCTTCTGAAATAGTTAAACATGTTGACGGGTTTAGATAGTTCGAAGCATTGAAATGACCAGAGCTGCTTTGGTTGCCTGTATACTTAGGATTAGTCAACACGGTTGTATTACGTGTCGGCAGTAATGTTTTAGTTAAAGTATTCATTTGATAAGCTGAGTTGTATTGGGGGAATTGATTTTCTGTAGTTTGAAAACGCAGCTGCTGCAATTGAGAATTCTGAACGATCATCTGGTCGTTTAACCCCATCATCGATAACTCAACAGCGAGTTGCAATGTACGTGCATCGTCCGTATTTAAGCTTTGCATGGAATGATGAACCATATGTTGTTGTTGATATTGCGATTGAAATTGTTGGACGTGATGGTGTCGGGAATTGTGGTGAACGGAAAAATCCGTAGCAAAATCATCCAACATCTGTGATTGCTCATTTAGTATGTCGTTTTCTTTTTTAATCGCATCATCTTCCGATAATTTAAACTTAGCCAATAAAGAATTTTGCGGAAGACACTTTACAACCTGTTCTTCATATTCGCCATTTACAGCTGTTGACGAAAATGAATCGTCTAAAGCTTTATTTGCTGGTGTAGGCGATGGTAAGCTGCCAGTTGTAGAAGTTGATGATGTAGGAGAGTTTGATAAAGATGAGCAACCAGAACTGCCGCTTAAAATGATGGCATTCTCGAAGCAAAATGATGTAGAACATGTTGACGTTGACGAAACTTTTGCTGCAATTGTTGGTGTGAACACGTTAGATGGTGAACAAATCTCCGATGTGACAGCAGTATTTGTTAAGATTGTTGCTGTTTTTATTGAAGACATGATTCCTATGTATTTTATTATAACGTTTTTATCCTTTCATAGACGTAATACCCGTTCACTATGCATTTACTTTTTTATGTTTTAGTTTTCATTACTTTATACTTTAGTACTTCAGAACATGTCAATGACTTACCCTAGCATTGAATCAATTCTATAAAAAAAAAAAAATTGGAAACAAGATATCATTTTAAGCATAAACCATCAGAAACTTTTTAAAAAATGTTCAGTTCATACATTGCTTTGCTTACACTTGACAATGTGCGTGCAATTCTAATCCCATTTATTAACCGGGCGTTGTTTTTCCAAATTGAAAGCTTCCTGCACACATGCATATGTAGATATTTGTTGCCGAATGTCCATAAAATCGTATCTTCAACGAAAACAAAAAAAATACCATTGCAATGGTTTAAAAATTATATGTATTAATTATTCGTCGCAATAGGTTAAGTTTTGTACCTTTTTTGTTTAACTATCGCAGCCAAATATAACCAAAAGCCAAAGAGGCCATAACGCAAAAGATGTCCGCGCCAACGACCAAAGAAAAATCGATATATCAATCAGGATATTCAGCACATCCTCTCTTTTCCTTCTTTCACGCTACAGTTTTTTTGTAAGCGCACGTAAAAATACCTCAAATGAGCATGAAAAATTTTCACCATTTCAGCATAGTGCCACCCTGAATTCCACTCGAACTTCAACACAATTGCTGAATTGCCTTGTTTAAAGCCGAGGTGAAAAAGTGATGCCAATATCCTATTACAAAAATTTTAGAAACAGCTGAATTATTTATTAACCAAGTGCGTATATTAGTGAGCAAATACGCCTGATGTCTTACCATGAATGTTTATGAGTAATTTCAAGCCATTCATATGAATCCCACCTCAAATTACATTAACTATTAATTTCATTTTTATTAACCGCAAATGAGGATTTGGCAATTTTTACTTATTTATTATTGTAACATTTTGCAAAATATAAGAAGTTCATATATTTTAAAATATGGCTTCTATCGTAAAAGTTGGTTAAAGAACACATTTATATGCTCCATAGATAAATCTTACATATATTAAATTTTCATTACAATTAATAAATTTTTGTGAACGCGCAAATTTTCACATTTCACTGCTATTGTTTTGGTAACAGTAGCCAAGAAATCTGATATACGCTTTTTCGGATTAACGATGTGCAACGAAACAAAAAAAAAACGGATATCTACATATTGTAAAAAACTTTACGTTTAGTTTAATTGTGAACGGTCCACACTGTATACTGTGTGAAGACACTAATTTATAGTTTTGAATAGACAAGAGCAATTGTTTTATTGTTTTGAATTTGCTGGAATCAAGAAATATTTTAAATATACTTTAGAAAGTCGCAAATTGTAAAACTAAATCAAATGAAAACTAAACAAAAAAATTGAATTGAAACCAGTGGTCGAAAAAAGTTTAGCGTTTTGTATTATAAAATTATAGATTAAAGCATAAAAATTAATATATAGACCATAATGATTATTGGAAGTAACAAAAATTCGTATACAAATCTATTGGCTTTTAAATCAATGAAAAATAAAACTATCAGTTATACCCCAATGCGGTCTGAACAGTTGGCCATATAAAGTCTTCAAATGTACCCGTTATCTATTGATTATCGGCAATTAATTGCTTCCTCTGTTGATCTCTCAAAGAACTTTAAAAGTAGATAGATTTCTAATTTACTACGCAATGCCGGGATATCTCATTGCGTTCTGTTCTATTCATACCCTTGTTCTGTATGGCACTTTTACCTACTTCATCCATTCATTAAGATTGTTTCATCTCTTTAAACATTTAAGATTAACTTTTAGTCGAAAGCATTGCAAGAATTTGTTTAATTTTTTAGTTCTCTGTTACGAACGCATTATTACATGGATTTAGTTTTATACATTTTTGCAAAAGCTAGCTCTAAAAGTTTTTACACTGTATTTTTGTCTCTCTTTTTGCTATATTTCAGTCTTTTACATAAGACAGCTTATGTTTCAATACAATAAATATGCTATCGAAACAGCTAAAAACGATAAATAATCCCATACTCATTGGATACTTGTCAGTAATATTACTAAAGTTACTCCACCCGATGTCTCTGACCAAACGTTTATATCCCGCTCGGGGTCCTAGACAAACTAAAATTATTTTCAATAAAATTAGAGTTTCTCTCTTTTAAATGTTGGAGCATCCCTATTTCTTGCTATGTTGAAGCGCTATATAACGCCCTCTCATGAAATGTACTCGTCAGGATTTAAACACAAAAAACAAGGACAGGGTTGCTAAAATCCTACGCGAATGCTCCCATTAGTAGAACACAAAAATAGTTGCCGGTTCAACGCTCGTGCAAAGTAGGTTTCAGGTTGGGTATACATTTTCCTTTTATGGGTTCGAAATGACACATAGGTGTTAGAAAACTTTGATATATATCATTATTTTAAAACAATGGCTTTGTCAAACAATTACAAATTCGAGCTTAACAATGAATTAAGCAGCCCTACGCAAGACAATTTTCACTTTCTAAATGCCGTTCCCTTCCATACAAAACTAAGTAACATACATAATCGAAGCTTAGGACAGTGTATATACACCACACTGTTAATGTGTGGCGACTTGTTATTAAACAACACCAGAACCGGTGTTATAAACAATATAGCCATACGGGCGTGGCACTTATATTTTTTCCGTGAAGTTAATCCGAAAGGGCAGAACAAAGATGTCAAAACCCTCTAGAAATATCACAATGCACTAGATATTTTCGTTATATGATATTTGTAATTATGTCAAACAAGAAAGCCAAAATTGTATGAAAGAAGTTAATACAAAATTAAAATAGTTTAGCTTTAAAAACGTATAAACCATTATATTTAATTTATTACTAAACAAGCTAAGTTGTCGTGCTCACAGAAAAGCAAATCATTATTATTTTATGGTTAAAACCTTGTTTGCTAAACTTCTATCGCAAAAGATTGTTTTAATTTAGTTACAATTAGAAAAGTTCGATGATAATGGAGATTTTAGTGCGGATGAAGTTATTTTAAATTTTACATTATCTACAATTTGATAGGTGCATATTTATATAATAAATACCATAAAATAGATATAAAATAACAACTGGTTGACTTCACAAGCTGAATTTTTTGAGTTGGCAACTCTTCAGGTTTTGTTGCTTTTATTAGTTTACAAAAAAACAGTCTTTTGTGTATCTTTTGCTTTTATAACGCGGCGAATCATTTGTTGTTGATATTCAAGAAGAACAAGAACACTTGGTTTTTTAATGGCGGCAGTTTTCTCATAATATTTCAACTTGGTTTGTGTCTGGAATTCTTCGCTTGCACATTGGAGGAAACTCTCTGTGACGATGAAGCAGATACATTTGAAATATCTGTAACGAAACAAGCGGAAGAACATTGGGATATGTTTCGGGGAATCCGCCATCCTCTTTGAATGTAAAAGAAAAAGTTTCGATGGTTACCGCAAGACGAATTGGAACGGGATGATTCCAGCAACGATGACGTCGGGAATATCCCTGTTAATAATCAAGACGTTATTGGTGTTAATAGTCAGCATGCATGAAAATGACGCTATAACGTCACAGCGAAGGGTGCTGAGTCAGTAGCACGAAGTGAATGCAAACGAGTTTTTCCTGCGAAATCATGTGACTTAATTGATTTGTAGCAGTTGCTACAGCTGTAAACACAGAGGCGTCTAAGGTTTTTCAAGGCCTAATTGGTACAATGGATTCTTGAAAGTGATTGAAATCAGTTGACGATGAATTGAATTATATGAAGAAAGACAATGTCTGATCGCTTGCGGGTTAGAACGCTGAGGTTGAGGATTTATCATTGGTAGGAAACGAATTAAACATCAAAATAGAAAGCCAAGAACCAGAAGTTGGAAAGGTTATTTGTTGCAATGCCTTGAAATTTACATATTTGCTATGATTGTTAAGTTTAATTATTGAATTATCATATTGTGGACTACATACTCATCCTTTACTGTTTTATTTACACTAAATATGTTTATCGCAACTGCGTGCGGGTCCCAATCTGGTTCAGATTGGAAAAATCAATGATCGAGAAAACTGGAGCAGGGCAAGTTTGCTGTGCAGGCTTCTTCTCGTGGGAGATCTGTGGGAAGTTGTGTAAAGTAAGGAAGAAGATGCCCTAAAGCTAAATATGGCATATTCAAAACTTAATTAGCTGTTTAACGTAACGTTTGCCCATTAACAAGAAACTACTATAATTCAGCAGAGTTGAAAAAATGTAGAAGAAGATTGGCTTGAGATGAAGACCAAGTTTCTTAAGGAAAATCTCCGAAAAAATGGAAGTGTGAAGCAATGGAGACATTTGTAAACATTACTACGTCGACTGCAATAAAATTAACGGACGTGGGAATGGAAACCTTTGATGAACGGATTGAAACAATGATGTTGAGTAATCTGTCAAAATTGTATCAACCAAAGATAATGAGCATTGAGAGTTCAGAAGCTAACATAACAGATGATTATGTTGAAAGGAAGTTGCTCCAAGAAACTCAAGCACTTAAATCTCAACTGATATCTCTTGTTGGAAAAAAGCAAGGATCTGAAGATACCCGTCCGCAATGCTGTGACTGCCAAGAATATGATCATATAATAACGAATTTTCCAAAGAACAAGAAAAAGTATTTGTCAAGAGAATATGGTAAACCACTAATCTGGCTTGAAAATTAATCTATTGCATGCGATTGGAGCTTGTAAAATAAAATTAAATCATCCGGCATTATTTATCAAACAAGTGCACTATATACATTTGAATGGAACGGTCTATCCGAAAGAATGAACAGAACTCTTTTTGTTTCAAGTAAATTTAAACAACAGCTATTAAGCAAAATCAGACAGTATATCAGTTTGTTTAGTTAATCGATTGTCATGTAATGGTTTTCAAAGCGCTTTTTCTAAAAAATTGGTTTGGGCGTAAACAATATGTTACAACACTCAAAGTTTTTGGGTGTTCAATAGTGGTTCGAATTCCAAAAGAAAAGCTTGAAAACTTAGACACGAAAGAAGAAAAACTTATATTTACTGGATACTGTGAAAGTTTCATATATCTAAAGTATTTTTGATACTAAACTAAAAAAATTTGCCGAAACGTCTGGAGCATAAGTTTCATTCTCAAGGTGAATTTTCATCAACAGAAATACGTTATGTACCGTTTGACAAAGTTTAGGAAAAAAGAAGACATATCATATTCTGCCGATGAAGCAAAAAGATTTGGAACCAAAATTGAAGCAACATTTTAATCAAATGTGGATTAAAACTGTCAAAAGCCGATCCATGATTACCGTCTGGCATTAAGATTACCATGTTCATAGAGTTATACATAATGATATCTTGATCTAGCCAAATGAGAAGAAGAACGATTTAAAAATTTCCTTAACGAAAAGTTCAAAATGAAAGATTTGGAAGCTTCGAATTTTATTCTGGGGATGAAAAATTACAGCAGATAGCACTGACAAAAAATTATGCGCATAACAACGTGGATCAAAAAATAGGCAACCCTGCACGAAATAGGACGTTTCTTTTTTGGTGCAGAAAATTTGTGAAAAATTTTTCATAAAAAAAATAAACATCGTCTTTGAATTTATCCCGGCAAGACTCACTTGGATATCTCTCAATTACATTGGATATCAAGTGGCGGCGATTTCAGTGGATTTCTTAAATCTTTTAACACACCGCCTCTGTCGGTTTCTTCTGAACCTGCTGGTCTTCCAGATTCCTTTTGACTCCCTTGGTAAGTCAGTTGCTTTTTTGTCAATAGTCTAGCATGAAACTTAGAAGTTGCCCGCCCCGCAAGGGGGTGCGGCTTACAAAAATGCTGTCTAACGGTAAAGATTTTGAAAATTTTGTACGAATCACTTATAGTCAGAGGTCATTCAAAAGAAAAAACTCCAACCAGGAAAAAATCTTTAAAAAAAAAAAATTCATAAGGATAGTTTATCCGAAGAAGATTTGTCTATGGAGGTTAATACCACTACTCCAAATTCACCGATCCCACATACTATTATAAATAAGCCAATAATGGTTCTCGACAAGGGTGTGGAGCATAATTGTCTTAATAATAATCCCATAAAAGAAAAAAACCTAGGCCTAACAAGTCAGAATTTTGACGATAATGAAGTGACTGGACAGTTCTACGTTTTCCTTCAAGTCTGTAATAATGATACAGACAAACAGATACGTCTCAGTTCAGATTTGTTCTTCTTTGCACTCATTAAAAATCTAAAATTGGATGGTCTGATTAGCGTCAAAACCATTAGCAATGGCAAAGCTAAACTTTGCTTTGATAATGCGGCGGATGTCAATAATTTTATAAAAAATAATGACTTTCGTTCGAAGTTTTATAAAGCTTATATTTCCAGGAATTTTACGCGAAAATTCGAGATTGTAAGAAATATTTCTCCTTCTGTCGGGGAGGAAGACTTTTTGAATTCCGCTGTTTCTGAAATTCAGTCACGAGACATCATAGAAGGGATCCCTTTAACAAAGAAATATTCATCCCAACAAACAGCATGAAGATTGGCTTCAATGGAAAATTAATCCCCAATTACTGTAATGTCCCAGTGGACTACTTTATCCTTGCTCATTAAACTGTGTTTCAATTGCGGCCGCTTTGGCCACATTGCCAAATTTTGCAAGAGCAGGGAGATGCTTGAACTGCGGTAGATCACCGGCCTGCCCCATCAACTCTTGCAATCTAATCAATTGCTTAGGTTGTGCATCTTTGGACCATAATGTAATTTATAGAGAGTATCCAAGAAGGAGGAAGACATTAAAAAAATCTTAGCCATCCAAAATATTTCTTTTAAAGAACACAAAGAAAAATTTTCTACCAATCCATTCAACCTGTTAGACAGCAACTACGATGGTGATTTCTCGGCAATTAAGAACAGCACTATATCGAACAACATAAGAGATCCGACTCTGGAGTCAAACTACATTTTAGTGAAAAAAAACTTGAATGCGGTAGCTAAAAATAGATTGTATATTCCCAAACCCTCGCAAAGGTCGATCCACAAGATGCCCCCGACTTACAGCACTAAGATACAGGAACCAAAAAAAACCTACCCAACCCTCTGAAAAGCATATGGTGTGGATTCTAAATTTCCTTTCTTCGCGAACTGTTGTAATGGGATCGAATTCGGTCGAAGTTTGTGGAGGTCTATTTCAAGGCAGCTGTCTCAGTCCATTATTTTTCAATTTATATACAGCCGGCTTACATCGATTACAGGACAATAAAACCCATTTATTTCAATATGCTGATGGTTTTTAATTATTTCTGCTAGAAAATCGTTAATAAAAGCAGTTTATAATCTTAACATCAAATCCAACCGCTTCTACAAAGATTGTGTGGATTTAAATTTATTTTTCAATCCTGAAAAATCAAAAGTCATCCGTTTTGCTAAGGGTTATAAGGGTTTTCGACATTAAAGTTAACGGCACAAAAATCAAACAATCTTCCTCCATCAAATTTCTAGGTAGACTAATTAACTCAAGTTGGATCCTTCATGATCATTACCGAGATACTCTTGAAAATTGCTACACAGGCTCAAATGTTATCAATTTTTTAACCAATCTACAAAATGGACTCCCACCAAAGAAAACTTTAAATGTCTATAAATCTATTGTTCGTTCAAAAATTGGATACTCATACCCCACATTGTGCAATTCCCCTGCGTACACAATTAAAAAATACAAACCTTTCAACACTCAATTCTAAGACGCTGTCCTGGTCTGTCTCTCTCGACACCAATATCAATCTTACGTTCCATTTCATATGAACTTCCTGTAGCAAAGAGAATATTTCTTTTAACTGCAAAAGAACATCTCTAGAAGAACATCTCTAGGTAAAAATTTTTAAATTTGCTTTTTTCGATAAAGTCGTCTCCAAACATAGTAATGTCTTCAGTAGTTACTAAAGCTGTTACAAAAAATTCAGTAACATTTTCAATAAACTTAAGACAATACCCTCTTGGAATAGTATTATTTACGAAAAGTGCGTCTTGGAATTAAACATACTTAATTCGATCACTAAATCAAAAAAAAAATCGGTCAAGGTCTTGTCTTCGAACTGTATGCCGGCAAAAACTTAATTACCTTATTGAAAATAATTTCAAAATATAGGCAACGGATGGATCAGTAAATTCGGACATTTCTAGCCTCTCAGTCATAGAGTATCCAAATTTTCGTTTAGGAAAATTCATCTTCATTGAACTTTTGGCCATCAGACTCTGTAATAGAGAACAAACTTAAAAAATTAGGAAGTGTCTCTGACAGCAAATGTGCTCTGATGCTAATCAAGAACAAAGATCCATATAACATGTACGTTTTTGAAATTTACGACCTCTTAAAAGACCCAAGCATTGAAGAATGCCTGGTGGTTTCGGTGTCAATGAAAAAACAGCCTTTTCTGCACGTGATGCACAGTTTGATGGCACGGTTTTGTCCATTAGCTATCCTCGCAGTGAAGCTCTCCTGCTAATCCTAAAAGTTATTGTAAAAGAATGGCGGGAATGGAAAGACGAGTATTTTTATAATATAATTTACCCTTTTTTGACACCCAAACTTTTACCTAAAGCAAAATTTGCAACATGAGAATTTAAAATACTTCATAGACATATGAATAATCACATTCACGACAAGGTGTACTTAAAAATGATCAAAGTATCTTCCACTGATAGACGAGGAATGTAAAACTACCGGGTCTACCGAACATCTAATCTTTGAGTGCAGGAGGTTTGACATCCTTAGACAGTCTTTCAGTATATTTAGCTTATATAACAATTTATATGAAATTTTTCGTGCTAGAAACTTTACGCATCTTAAGCAACTGACTGCCTTTATCAAATCAGCTGATTTTTCTTTCTAATGTTCTATACTCATAATTTTGTCTACAAACACAGTTCGGTTATACTTTTTTCTTCTCCGGCATTCTTAACCGGAATTTCGACTGTACAGTACCTTACGGAAGTCTATGGAAATAACTGCGGAGCAGAACATCTCCTGTTTAACAAGCACCACCAAAAAAAAGAAAAGCGTTTATCTTACGTTTGTGTTTTTGTTGACGTTACTGGATTATGGGTCTAAGTTGATTTAAACAGGCCTAATCCATATCCAAGCAAACAAAAAAAAAAAAAAATAACGTGGATGTCTTTTTTGGATAGTTTTAAACAAATTGAATATGGATAATAGTTAAGGTGTCGCTGTACAACTTTGTATCAATTAATAGTTTTTTTCTGAACTTAGTCGTCCTTACTATAAGGAAATCCAATAAGTGAAAACAACCATAAAGCCAAGATATATGCATTTATTTCTAAATACAGCCATTTTCTGAAATTTCAGGCGACGAAACACTCATTCTTCAGAACTGAAGCTGAATATATGGAAATATCGGCAGCTTGCTAAGTATTGAGTTGATTAAAATCCTTGTGCAGTGACATTTATTGTTTTGAATATAAGCAATTTATTCAGACAACGCAAGTGCTATCGCATCAGCTTCAATGTTAAAATCCAGTACAACTAAATTGAATGGTCGTTACAACTCGACTATTAAATTCAAAGATTGTTGTAGTAATCTGTGTTTGAGAGCCTTTAATTCCAGTGAAAGTGTTGGGATGAATTGGAATCTATATGTTTGTTTGTTCTGATGTACAATGTTTATTCATTTTAGTTTGTCGTATTATGAAATGATATTTATTTCCCATTATTAAACACGTTTATCACAATATTAGTTAGTAAAAAGCTCATTTAATACGTAAATAAATGGTTGCTCACATGCTGAAATATGCACCAATTTTGTCCAGGACACAACTGATAATTGATATAAAAATTTTAAAAAATTTGTTTTGCAATTCGTGCACTCACCGATTGAGAGGAAGCCTCAGAATATATGAAAGAATGTGCACATTTACATTTGTTTATTTATTTGTTTTACACTTGTAAAGTCAGCTACAATAAAATAGCCAGTTTAAATGAACTCTTAAGAACACAATGTTCTTCTAGATTTAGGGTTAAACTTTTAAGTACAAAGCTAAACACATAATAAAAGGACGAAACGTATTTTTAAATCATAGAGGGACAAAAGAAGAAAAATAGCATCTAGCATAGACGCTCCTCTACAGTCGCTATGATGCAAAGCTGGGAGTGAACCCCTGTGTTGCTACAAACATAGAAAACCTTGGCCGATAATAGTGAACATAGTTTAGTTTGCGAAAAATATGAAGCTTTAAAGATAACTAGTTAGCTTCATTTAAATACGACAGGCAGATCGCGTCTATTAAGAGAAAATGATATTGCAAATAAATAGTGCCATTCAGGTTTTTGTAAATAAAGAAAATTTTTAGAAGAACGACTGGGAATCTTGAAGCTTATCTCTCCTACTAAAGTCGGTAAGTCAATAGCACCATTTCTTAAATAGAAAGGAAATACTTTTTCTCAAGTGCAGGAAGAGCTAGCAGTAACAGTACGTTTTCATAAAGTGGTACGAAGATTCATGGATCTCATCCAAAATTTTTAAGGGCGAAGGGAAAGAATTGCTTCTGAACTGATTCTACTGAATCAACCTAACTGTGGAAAGGTTACCACCCAACGAATGCATATTTGATACTGACTTCCCCAAACTCGGGCATAAACATTTTGCAACAAATGGAGCGTCAAGGTCTCTTGACTACCTTTCAATAAAGCCAATCGATATCCTAGCTTTATTAATAGTGCTCTGTATGTAAATTAAAACGTAATCTTTGGTCAAATACCACTCTTAAGACAATAAAGGACTCTTTCCAATTTTTGAGAATCAATGCAGTACTCTGCAAAAAATGTATTCCTCTTTGAGAACGAAAGCTTCTTGTATTTTCTTAGACCGACAGCTTTATTCTGCGCATTATCGCTGACAGATCGCTAATTATATGTTTCCGGCGAACAGCTGAACAGTTCTTCTTATTTTTTCTGCTTTTTTGGTATTCTGACATTTTAGCATAAGTATGGAGACTACAAAAACACGACATCGTTTGTGATCTACTTTTCAAAGTTCGTTGTAATTATAATAATAGAGTGTAGTCCAACAATATAATGACAAAATTTTTAAAAATTTGAGGATATTGTAAAAGGTTATAAAAATTGGAAAAAATATAATCACAATATTTTTGTATGATTTTGTGATAAATAAGCAAGGGTAGCAGTTAAAAAAACCATTTATTATTATCTTTTTATTAATCAAAATCAAAGACGTTGCTATGGTATGTCATGAAGGATTTGGTGGCACATGACGATCAAAAAACTACTTTGTCCTTTGGAATTCGGGTGATGAACGTCTATTCTTTCAAGAAAAGTCCATTTTATTTATCAATTTTAAATAGCTGTTTTCAGTATTATACTTTTTGGTTCATGGATCCTATCAGAAGTGTGTAGCAAACAATTACTTAATTCAACTAAGCCGCTATAAAGTATGTTTGCAGATTAATTGTGCGTGTAAAATCTGTTAAAATTCGCTTTGTAACGATTTATGAAAAGTATGGATTAAAAAATTGAGGGTATGGTTTTTTGGGTAAAAAAATATGTTTTTATTAGTATTCCAATTTACATTAGCAAGTTATTGCAAAAATTTATCGTAAAGGGTACAATCGGGGCAATTGACTCCACTCACGTTGCAACTATTCCACCAGAAACTAATGGCCGTGAAGCATCTGCATCTCTATATTGAAATGTGAGATTTCAGCTCAGCAATCCTGTTTCACATCTTTTTTATTAAAAAAGGAATGTGCGCATGTATTGACAAGTTTGTCAAGCTCTCGCACGAGAAAGAGTTTAGTAGCGGGAGATGTATTGATGCCGCTTTTGAAGGTTTTTCGGGTTGTCCTTGATATTTGGTAAGAGAGGAGGATGCCGACGATTGAAAAAGAAAGAGATTATTGGATATTTGTGACGGAAAAAAGAAAAAATTGTTTGGGTTTAAGAAAAAGAAAGGCAAGTTTGGTTCAAAGAAAATTAAAGATTTGATAGCTTTGATGTTTGTCAGAAAAGAAAAAAATGAATTTAAGAGTAGAAAGTAAGCAAAAAAATATAAAATAAAGAAGAGAAGCATACGCAGTGAGTGTTTATTTAGTGACAATTTTTGATTTCTGTGAATACACATTTTGAGGAGTCTATGAATATACATTATAATTGAAAGTTACATTAAGCATGAAGGACGCCTAACAAATATAAAAGTATTTTTGAAAAATGATGACTAAACTGAATTTAAACAATATGCAATAAAAAACAAAACAATGTGTGTCTAAGGTCAATAAAAGTCGTGAAAGAAAAAGCTATCAGTATTTTGAAAGAAAAAGAGATTCGAAATTGAGCCTACAATGAAAATTTAAGCTAATCTGGGAACTGCACTTAATGTCATATAAAAGGTTACTATATTTCAATAGCAAAAGGGTATAAGCATTTCCAACTATTAAGAGTTTTACTTAAATCTTTTTAAGTAGACTTTAACATATTCTATGTGTGGTGTGCTAATACAAAGCAAATACGTTTATGGAAACAGAACGATGAAGGGATTAGAAAAAGAAATTTCTTCTAGGGTAATCAAAAGAAAGAGAAAAAAAAATTGTATAATGTTTCAGTAAGAAAAAGGAGAACAAGTTTTGTTAATAATTAATTCGTAAGCAAACATGTATGAATACAGTTTAAATATAGAATAGTCTGAAAGAAAAATAAACTAACTCCTAAAAATTGAAAAATTTGGGAAAACACTTTTTCCGTTTTTCATTCATCAATTTCCGTTATTTCCGTTATTCAGATTTACGAAAGGCACCGCGAAAAAGTCGCAAACTATAAATGAGACTTTGAAACTATAAATGAGAAGGATGAAGTTTTTTTTTTTTTAAATACTAATTATACGAAGAGTTGTAAGCCAATTGGTTGCAAAGGAAAGTGTACAACTTGAACTGTGTCGATTAATATGATCGTGATACACTCTGTTAAGTTACTAAAGATTATTGAAATGTTGAAATGGAATTACCTGCACTAATTCAACTTTATTTTTGTGTTTGTATCGCCTTCGGAATATATTTGTATTGACTCCTACAAATGTGCGAAGCTCTTTTTTTATAATTAGAGGAAAGTAGATTGAAAGGAGTCTTCAAAGTCAACTTCTGGATCTCGCACAAACTTTGGTGCCGAAGGGTCCGCGCTCGGTAGGTTAGGGTTTAGTCTGTTCGCGTATCCGATAACAGCCAAATACGTGCAATTTCTTCTGACTGCAAACGTCCAAGGAGTGTTCGTAAGCAAATATATAGAACCCTTCCCATATCTTACGAACTAGCTAGCTCAGCTGAGACACGTTTGCATGACTCATAGGGGTGCATTCTTTATATAGTGACATTGCAAGGTTGCCCTAAAAGATATTTAGATGGCTTCAGATACCAGAGGACATACACAGACTTACTACAATATTGGGGAAATACAATTGATGTAATGATGTGGTTACATAAGTTAAATCTGATAGAACCACACGCGCCTGGTTACAATATATGAACAGAAAAGGATATTATAGTTTGAATGTTGAAACTGTACGTTAATTAAGTTTAAAGATGTATCTTGCTTATAATTTTTTCTCTTCTTTAAAAAGTTTGCGATCATGAAGTTCAAAATCTTCACATATTAATGGGTAGTTCCCGCCATTCTGCCACTCGGGTAGCAGATTCAGGTTGTTCGCGAGAGTAGTAGCTAATGACACAACTAATGTGAAGGAAGAAAAATTTAACAAATCTACGGAAAAGTGCATATTGTAATTGGGGTTGTTTCATGTTGCATTTTATTTGTATCCATTAAATCGCACTATAAAGGATAAAATAAATATTCATTACAAATGGTAAAGAAATTTAAGTAACGTCTTACCTCCACTAGAACACCCATACCAATAAACAATTAGCAATTCATTAACAGCAATTGCTCCAAATGTCGCTAGAGCTCTTTCTTTAAACCTTGTCAATATATGGACCTACCTCAAAGGCCTGCCACTAGTGCGACACAACGTCACTTCATTCTTACGTGCAGACGTAATATGGGTCGATTTTTTGACATGTAATGTAGTATAGTGTAATAATTTCTTTGTTAAGCCTTTTAAGTAGAAACTGTCCTTTAGCATTTTATGCAATTCATTATAATTTCTTTCGCACTCACAATAATGAATATTTACCACTGTAGACTTGAATGGCCCATTGTAGTCGCATTTTTGTGACAATCGGTTGATTACGTGGCCCTTCACGAACCGTACGTGGCACTCCAGTTATTTGAAACAATTAAATTACTCGGCTTCACGTTTTTGAATAGGAAGACTATCAAAGGAGGGATACTTTGAAAGCATCTTCTTCATGTTGTCAAATGGTTATAGATGCTCTTAGGGGTGAATTTTCTTGACGACTTGTATTACCTGTTGACTTTAGATGCAAGGATTGTTGCACACCATCCTTATCAAGGAAATTAAAAACACCTTTGTTGATCAGTGGAATAGATGAATCTTCATCGATAAATGAATAGGTATTAATGAAGCCGGATCGGTAAACTTCTAAAAATGTTCCTTTGTTTTTTCTCTGATGTCGAGTGTGACTTAATTGTTTTACTTACTTCGTTACTTGATTTTGTAAACATTTTTTTCTGCGAAGACGGCGACTCTGCATCGTTGACATAATTATGCAACAGCATATTGTGGTGCAGCCGTTAGTGCTACATTCTGTTCTCGAGAAAAATTTTTATTTATTTTTGTTCAAACAAGTGCGGTATACACCTTATTTTAGATGGCGATGGAAAAATGATATTGCTGATTTCCGTTGTGATTGTCGGTAACGATGCCGCTTGCGGCTGCCTTTGCAGACCAACAAATTTAACCATGGATACATAATTTCCTGGGAAAAGAATGTTTGCTAATAAAATAGTTTTTAAATAATGCTCCGGCACGGTCAAGTTAAGCCGGGTTTAACACGCCATTTTTTGTTCTTTGTACTAACAACTCTATTTATTAATTTAATGATGGAGCAAACGAGCGAATGAGGGAGCATTTCAATAGCTATTTCAAAAATTAACTCCTATGATCGACTCACCTTTTATATATATATTTTTTTTTTTGGGTTGTTGAGTAAAGTTGGACTAAGCCAATAAATTTGTGGCTTATATGTCCGAAGTGCAATTTACTTTACTTTACTGCCTTTTATATTTTAAAATTATTTCCTAGTAGATTTCGTTGTCGACATGACACATAACAGCTGAGTGTTAATTTGCAAAGCACAAAGGGATGCACATAGGCATGTACATTTATGTAAAGAAAAGAGATGGTCTTTAGAGTCCAGACAGAGAACATATAAGATTTTTAAATTTTAATTATCGGTACCAGTACAAATTTGCGAGCCCGCCTAAAATGCGTAACTTTTGTGATAAATTTACGCTAAAGCCCTACGCAATTGAAAATATAAATGGAAACAAAAATAATGCAAATTATACGCAATTTAAAAAAAAAAATAAAAAATGTTTAAAAACTCGCTTCCATCAATAGAAATCAATTTCGATCGTGAGCGTATCGTCAACATTTCCGAAATGGGACACATTATTTATAGCAAACATAACACTTCGTTTTCTTGTGGCATTAAACTTAAAAAACTGATTGACAGACGAATTGTTAATAATAACATACAGTGTAAAACAGCAAAGTAAATAAATGTGAATTAATAAGCATCATTTAAGTCTACTCCGTGTACCAAAAAGATTGTTTAAAAAAAACCGTTAAATGCAGATAATCTAATACGATTCAAGAACAATACAATAGAAGGAAATCTAAACAAAACTTTTATCGAAAGGAATTCCTTAAACGAAAGCTCCAAACTAGACAAAATATTGTCCGATAGAGATATGAGTGATCGTAAACCATCAGAATTTTATCGAAGTCCTGGGAGGATCTAACCTTATTCTTGATAATACTGAGAATTTATGGTTAAAAAAATTCCTGAGGGCTGAAGTATGGCGTTTACTGGTTCCAATGTTAAATATATTAAAGAGTCAGTGCGCTTATTTAAAATTACACGGTTCACAAAATGAAAACAATTCATAGTTGCGGCGATTAATTTTTGTTAAATCTGCAAATGGTCGCCTTCTAATTTTTTATAGAGGCAAATAAATGAACTTTTTAATTGACAATGGTGCAAAAGTTTCAATCCTTCTGTCATCTTAGTTCAAAGCCAATAAAAGATCATCCAAAATTTTAAAGGCAGCCAATAGTTCAACAATTAATACATTAAATGTTAATTGAAATCGTCACAAACTTTAGTTTGTTTTTTTAATTGCTGACGTTTTCAAACCAATCACCGGAGCTGATTTTCTTAGCAAATAAGGCCTCGATGTTAAAAACAATCGATTGATAGACCCTCTCACTAAATTGTCTAAAACTCTAACATTTGATTTTATTTTGTAACATTGATCGCAAATGCAGCCCTGTGCAATGTGGAGTTGTTAACTTTAATGATGGAAAAAGTGACGACGAACCGGTTAATTGGCAGGCATGAGCAATGTTTTATAGTAGCCACAAGGTTGCATATCTCTAAAAAAAGAAGGCATATAAGAAATTACGAATTGCAAAACTACAGATTAAAAAAATTATCCTAAGAAGTTATCGATGGTCATAATACGACTTTCGATTGGTGAATTTTTGACTTCATTAAGCATTTAAATTATGCAACAGCAACACTGAGTTTCCATCTTCGTTACGTCATCAATTTCATTATTAACTTCATCATCTCTAATACCAATGCCATCATCTGTAGCAGCCAACAGTCTGCATACACGGCCCTTCATCGTATTTATTTTATGTGTATAATATATATATATATATAATTTGTTTAGTACCTAACATAATTTAAGTAATCATACATATATAATTGCAAATTATTTGATCCGTGCCCTTTTAATTAATCTGAGGGATAATGATATTGTTTTGCTATTGAAAGCAATATGAATTAAAAAGAAAGAAAAAAATATATGTAAAAATTTCCTCAAGCTTTTTTTATGTGAGAGGAAAGCAGAAATCGTGGGCCGAAGGTGGCCAAAGGTAGGGTAGCGTAGAGAATGGCTGCAGAATGGGCTACGAAGTTAAATGTTATGAATGAACCTACCAGAAGTACGTAGAAATGGGAAGAAGTAAGTGTAAATGAATGTAGTACAAAGAAAGTATAAAGAAAAATATTTATTTAAAATAACGTTAACTTTATTTGCAGTTTTTAAATCATTGAAAAAATCAACTGAGATGCAAGGCTCGTTTGCACTGAAAATTTTTTGTGTTTATTTTTAAGTTTTTAAAAGTTAGCTTTTGGAATTGCTTATATCGTTTTAAATAAAGCTATTCAAATATTTTTATCTTTTTAAACAAAGTTTTTCAAACGTTTTTATCATAAAATGAATATTTTATGTACTGTCATTAATAATAATTATTATTAATTAATAAACTAAATTAAACTATTAACGCCAATATAAAAGAATGGTTCTGTAGGAAATTTGGTATTTGTGATGATAAGTAACTTCTTGTTGTGTTTTTCTTGTTCTTGTGGCTCGTTGTTGTACAATGACCGATGATTGAAATATTTATTGGATTGATTGCACGCTTAAGCAGAATTCACAGTTATTTTCGAAAGGCCGACCGAAATAAAGAACGTTTTATTAACCGAAAAACCAAGCATAGCCTGAATGGAATGATGTTGAGTTAATCTACATATATGTTTATGTTTTTTGCGTACGCACGTATAAATACTTTATTTGTAAGGTTTGCGGCCACAAATTGAAAATTGTGCCAGTAAACTTCAGATTTTCTCGATCAAGAAGAATGGCATTGAAACCTCAAATCTCTTTGCTGATTACTTTCGACAAAACTTTTCGAATGCCAATTCCGATTTATCCGCAAACTATCCATATCCGGCAACTAAAATACAAATAAAATAAAAAAAAATAAAAAATAATGACTCACATGTGTGGAAAGAGTTTATCTGGAATTCTATGGGACTTGTAAAATAATGTAAAGCGTTACGTAACTGTACCATTTAAGTACTTGCAGATGAAAGCGTATTTTCTGTAGGCCCGCGGTTAATGATGTCGTACAGAACCCCAAACATTGCCATCAAATACAATGATAGATATTGCAAAGCAAGGGGTATTGTTCAGAGATGCATGGGTGTATATAAACGTTAGTATTAAATTCATTTTTCAAAAATATAAATTAAACCTTTATAGTTTTCAAGGCCGAAGGCGTATTTTAATAGAAGAGTGAAAAAACGGATACGCTCCATGGAAGATGGGAAAATTCGCAAAAGTGTTTACAGCTCTTCAGAACATTTGCGTGCACTATAACGTGCAAAATAGGAAACTTCGCTATAGACGTCTCGCTCGGGATTTCCAAATTGTGACGAATAAGCGAGAAAATAAGAACAGGCATATCTTCTGTACTTTCAAATTGAATTGTAATGGAATTAAAAACATGGGGAATCAATTAGCTTTTTGAAATTTAAAAAGTGGGGGTTTATTTTCAGAAACTAATTAACAACTTTAAACTACTATACATTCTTTATAGGAAAATTCATACTTTAATGTATATATATATAAAATCAAAAAAAAAAAGACAAAATTCAAAGTTCAAGCTCACAATGAAAATGATGAACAAAACTAAAACGAAATTTGAACTAATTTAATACGAACCTTAACTTTCGAATTCACGTGGTTGAGTTTTCATTGGCTAGCTGTAACTCGCTGCCATGAAACAATTTAAAATCATCTTTAACTTCCATTGCACTATTCGCTCTTAATTTCGCAATTGTTTCTCAAATGAGAACTAGTTAACTAAAAGATATATAATCAGTGCCCTTGCTTACTTGTACACCTCTTTTTACACGAATTGTTTTGCTTCCACACGATTTTCATTATTGTAGGAATTTTTTCATTCTCGCTTCTCACAAATTAGCATTCACTTTATATTTTTCACAATTTAGTATGCATTTATTGTCAGAAAGTAATGACGCTTAAAATTTTGTTATGTTTATATTATTTTTACTTTCTTATATTAATGAAATTCAGATATTTTCTTTTGTTTAAAGCATAATTTATTTTTTATAATATATTTAATGAATTAAAATGTGTAAGCATGAAATAAATTCTTAAGTGAACTCTAACTAGAATTTTTTAATACTGTTTATTTTACTTTTCAGTTAATTTTTTAGGTCTGGAACCAATCTACTGTTTTTCTATTTAGCCAATATCCTTTTTCTCAGATGAATTTTTTGGGAATATATCCATCGTACAAAAGGGAAATTAAATGCATAAAACAATAATAAAAATTGTAGCTAACTTTTAGTGTTACTGCATTGATATAGCTATTAATTTATGCTATTCACTATGTTTTTTTTAAATCTTTTTTTTTCTTATTTTGATTTCTTTTCATGGCTATTGATCCAATTTGTAATATTTTTTATATATTATATTTGTATTATAATTTGTATTATAACTTGTACTACAATTTTGCTTATGTACGTATAGTATTGAGGAATTAAGTTTTGTTATATAAGATTATTAGTCTAAGGAAAGAGTTCTTATATAATACTAAACTGAAATGAAGAAATAAATAATGCAATGCAATTGGGAAATATCGAATCTAGATACCATTGCCAAATATAAAATTTGCGTGCACATAAAAACGCGTTAATGTTATTCAAACTAATTATGAAAACCAATTTTTTTTATAATTAACCTTTCGTAAAGTTCGCGAACTTTTTGTTGTTGCAAATCACTTAAATGAAGTAATGATGAACTGACAGAAAACATTAGTGCTATTGCTCAAAGTGTACTCAATGAACCAATAACATCAATTGTACCACCCTCAGAACAATTAGGCATTACTGTATTGAAAGCTTGGCGAATTTTACACGAAATATATAAATTCAATTAACACAAGAATTAAAGTTAGAACACATGCAGCAGCTGCAAAAATTAGATGTTTGATATCAAAGTTTTCAGATCGACTGGTATCACAACTTTTTACATTGAAATTGAATGATTGAATGAAATGATGTGCGTATGCAAGCCTGTAAAAGCAGTCATATTATATATATAATATGTGGACAATATTTGTCGTATATAATTGTAAATGATTATAATTTTTTTTTTAGCGAAGATTTTCATTAGTCTTCGAACTATTTTGTATGTCGTTTTAAATTAATATCTAGGGGCGTCTTGTGAAAAATCATTTATTTAAACTCAGACATGTGTATCTAGTAACGTCCAAGTGTTAGAAAATTATTACTTGTGTCTGCTAGAACGTATTGTAATATACACTATAGAGGATTAAAAAAAAAGAAAAAAAAAATATATATATGTATAAAATAAAAGAAAAAGGTTTTATTTGTCAAAGAAAAAAAAAAAAAAAAAGGTATAAAAGGGGGAAAAGAGGTTTTTTTTGGGGGGAGTTGAAGTAATGTGTTTTCCGAACGGAAGTGATTTTTATTGGAATTAAGAAAATTATCAGAAACTTCTTGTTGAGAAAAAAATAAGAAAAAAAAAAAACTACCAAAAGTAGGAAATCTATTTGACTATTTTTGTGATGACTGAAGAAAATTTTGCGAGTTTCGACTCCAATAATGCTAAACTGGTGCACATTATAAATCAAAAGCAGAAAAATACACAGAAAATTAAAAAAAACTATTTGGCTATTTTTGTGATGACAGAAGAAAAATTTTGCGAGTTTCGACTCCAATAATGCTAAACTGGTGCACATTATAAATCAAAAGCGGAAAAAATATACAGAAAATTCTAATTCGGTCCAGCGGGTCCAGGCGATTTCGAGTTTTTTTTTTATTTTAAAATTTTTTTTTT
Organism: Glossina austeni; assembly: GCA_000688735.1. Taxonomy (NCBI): domain Eukaryota; kingdom Metazoa; phylum Arthropoda; class Insecta; order Diptera; family Glossinidae; genus Glossina; species Glossina austeni. Next base: position 182,955 of record KK502833.1, read on the forward strand.
TTTGCATTATTCTTTTTTCCTTTTTTTTTCTTTTCCTTGTTTTAAACTTAAAATTTTAAATTGATAATCTGTTGAAAAAGAAAAATCATTTAGCAGCGGCGATACACATCGACGATGGTGGTTTTGGTAAGCTAACTTTTAATTAATCATTCATAACAAATGTCATGATTTTTTTTTCTGATTTAAAAATAGAAAAAAAAAATGTTGTGAATTTATATTTTTTTTTCTTAGCTAAATACGATTTTTTTTGTTATTTTACCTAATTTTCTTTTAAGAACACAATAAATATGTATTATTATTGAAATGCCGGAAAACTGGTGAGTCTTCCTGGGGGGTGAGTGTGACTGAGGGGTGAGGGATAGGCAGAATGAATAGGGCATAATTATAAATTTATTTTGTTTCCTCCGTAAAGTAAAAAATTTTCAGTAAGCATGTTATTATAAAATAATGAGACAGATGTAGCGAAACAAATAAACTATCACGAACCTAATTTAATTATTTACCCAACCCATCCGACGAGCCAGGCCGAAAAACATGCGTTAGGTTTGTGAATCAACAATTTACATCCTTGTATAACATATTTAATTAATACGTTACATAGGCTAATTAACGTGATAGGAAAAATTTTAGCTTGAACGAGAAGAAATTTAGCTTTTCAAAAAATTAAAAAAAAAAAAAAAAAAAAAATATTTTTTTTTTTTTTTT
>KK502834.1:0-13023 GCA_000688735.1 Glossina austeni
TTGGATTTACGTTATATTTGTTTTTGACTTCGCTTTCCTTTTTTTAGACACATGAAGTTGAGTATGTATTGAAACAGGATTTGTACTTGAAAATATATGTCAGCAAATACAACAATCCTCGTGGAGGGTTGTAGTTCTCGATTTTCTTCTATTATTCTTGTTATTCTTAAACAATTCTGCAACATATAAATGCCCTCTGCAACGTTGTTGTGTAAATACAAAAAAAGCTTTCGGCGGCTTTTAGCGCCAGAACAGAAACTCACATTTCGCATGTACTTGGACGAAAAAACGCGAAGAGGAAGCAAATTACACCAAAAAACTGAAAACCGTTTTATGTTATTTAAATAACATAATATTCCGTTTATGTTGATGTCCAAGATTGGCATTTTGCCACTAGAAACCTTACTGCCCCGTTTATATATAAAGGGCTCATAGGTATATATGGTAGAAATATCATAGATCACTTTAATCCATGATTTTTGTGACAATGGCAAAAATGAAGATAATAAGAAGTAATTTGGTACAAACATTCCTTGATCGGTTAAGAACCGAAGATTAGAAAACGGTTGAATATATAGAGGCAATTGACAAGGCAAGGACTTACTTGCGTTTTAGATAAAAAAAACTACAATTCGATGTTTTTATTAACAAAGCAAGCTTTAAAATTTTCATCTTTTTCTCGGATTCGAGGCTTGATATGAATTTTTGCACGGCGTAAAATTCTTCAACAATAGATTGGGCTAAGTATTCAAGAGAGCTGAATTCTCGCACTTGAACATAATCAAGTACAAATTTTTCACACTTCAATATAATCGAACACAAATTTATCGAAATTGTCTTTCAAAGCGTTGCAATTTATTGAAAGCAACTCCGGTCTTTCTCTATTCTCAAAGCATGGTTCTTTTTTTATAAATCTTGTAAGGAAAAAAAACTAGCTAACGGTAATTTATTGTATTAAAATTTATTAATTCATATTTTGAAGTTATTGTTAAAAATATTGAATAAGTGACTAAGAGACGAACAGGAAGAGGTACAAATAAAGGTTTCTGGAGAAATTACAGGAATTATACGTGAGTACATTCATATGAATTTTTTTAGATATATTTAAAAAAAAGTATATTGAATTCATTGATTTACTGGGATATTATTGTGAGTCTGTCCATTTAATTATATGTGTCTTAAGTTCAATAATATTCGGAAAAAAAGCTTGTAGCCTAGACGGCCAATATTTCGAATTACAAAATTTCCATTACTTGCGAGCAACAAGCGCCACTTCCATAGACGCACAATAGCACCAATACACATTTTCGTCTGTAAGTTTCGATCCCTTGAAGACATTCGGAAAATCTGGTGTCGAAATGTTAATCAGAATCACTAAAAATAGTTCAGATCGGCTTATTAACCGGGTAGCAATAAAATTATAATTCCAGTTCATTTTCAACTGATGTATATTTGCTACAGGTTTATTCTAATGCATGTTATCACGTAGTTCGCCCAGTTACACATAAGTTGAAAATAAATTGGAATTAAAATTAAAGCTTACGGCGCTATAAGTTGTAAGTTCCATCTTTCATATGCCCCAAACTTTGACTGGGATTAAAGTTATTTTCCATGTTTTAGTTCACTTTTTCAAGTTCGGTAGAGTTTTCTATAATATAATATAATATCTTTGGCACAATTTTAAAAAAACGATTAAGCCACAATTTTTAAAACTACTTTTTAACAAGCAATGAGAATTTTGGAATCATCGACATGAGGGTTCCTGAAAACAGACGGTTTTATTTAGCAATTATTTCGCTTAAAGGCGTATTAAAAGGTTCAGCCCATTGTTTATTCACCTCTATATGTGAATCCAAGAAAAAGACAACCTCACCTTTAGCTTCCCGTGCTCCTATTACTCTTGATTTTAAAAAAACGAATCTTTATCATATCGGTTTCTCATATTAAGCGAAAGGAAATTTCGTTTAAAAATTCACTTTCTATTTATAATGATTTTCGCATATATACATGCATATATATATATATATATATATATTTATATATATAGGATAGCATAGGATTTAAGTTAAATTAATTCAAAGCGTCGTTAAAAAATCAAATCGTGGAGGTAAATAAAAAGAATATATAAGAATAAATGAAAAAAAGTTGTATATGTATGTAATAAATATATATATATATATATATATATGTGTGTAATAAATATTTATATAAATATATAAATATATACAGAGTATAGAAAAAAGATTTTACAAAATTTTTTGAAATTATTTTTTACAAAATTTCCTTTTGTTTTTTTTTTTTGTTTTTACTTTTGTAATAATTTCGTTTCAGTATAATTTAAAAAACGGTTTTTATTTACAATATTTTTGCTTTTTTGTTTTCTTAACATTTTTTACAGTACATTAATAAAATCTTATAAGCAAATATTGATTGATGAGTTTTTGTCATTGTAAGCGGTTTTAAAACTCCCCGTGAAATTTATGAGAACAGATATGAATAGGGAACCGACGATCCCACTTGTACGGCACAGCCAAATAAATGATTTGCCGCCTTCAGAAAGCATTACAGTTGTTATGCTCAGTTTAATGTATCTCATTAAATCGATCAGCAGCGTCCATATAAATATCTATGAAAAGCAAGGAAACGTTAACAGTTTTATAAGTTTTTCAAATAACTTTTAATTCGATTCGAAAAGAAGCATGTTATAAGTATTCTTACTTTTCATTTCCCTTTTTTTGGAAACAAACCTTCTGCTGTCTGCGCTTGTTAAACGCTTCAACGATTCGGTGGCAGGCATATTTAATTTACTCGTTTTGATGCGGTTTTCATTACAATTCGTAAAAGGGTTCTTCCTTTTGTGTGTTGTTAGATATTCCGAGGTCTAGATCAAGCTATCCCGCTTATCTTTGGTAATCCTGTCGCCTTACTTCTCTTTGTAGAAGGCATCCTCGTCCACCGTGAGGTCCTTTAAACTTTCCTCGCATTTCAGCTGCTCACGGATGTACTGTGCTATTTCATGTGCTGTGAGCAGCCTTAGCAACGGTTCAAATGTCGGTTTTAACGGTTGTAGGACGAGATTTCTGAATACCTCCCCATCAGTGCCGTACGGTAGAAACTCCTCTTCGGCCTGGGCTACAATTGTGTAGTCCATATTGTTGATGATGTTGAGCAGTATCTGCCCAACGTTCCTCCTGTATGGTTCTCAGCCTTTTGAGCAGCACCTTTATTTCTACGGACGATCGACTCCTCCTCCTCTTGTTGATCGCCATGTTGCTGAAAAATCTTTCCAACAGATCTTGGCTTACCCCGTATGACTCGATGGTTATGTCAGGGTAAGCCTTCAGCAGCTCCTCCATGAGTGCTTCGAAGCTCCTTATTGTGTAACGGATGTTCAATGGTTAGGTGGTTAGGTGTTTTCTTTATTTTAGATAGTTATTCCTGGATAAGTAGCGAAGGATTGGAGGGAGCTTCGACCTTCATCTATCGTAATATTATTATTACCATAGTAGATTTAGAGTCAGAGAAATAAATTCAAAGACTAAGCTCTTAACTCATTCACATATGATGCTGTCGGCTTCATTGAAAAGTCTACCGTACTTGAGTTTTGAAGCTTGTTTTGAGGCTTGGATTATTTTATTAAGATTTTCGAATTCCTTTTAATAGTGTTTATTTCATATCCTCATTATAGGTATATTCTATGCATGACAAAGATCTTCGAGTTTTTGCATTACTTATCGATAATTACAGAAAATAAGTTTAACAAAAAAAAAAAAAAAGCGTTAAAATAATTAACACAGAATGCTGTTATATAATAAACTAAGTCTAAAAGAAACTAAACAATACATACATTCAACATAAATTTTAAGTTTAATACGGGTGTAAGACGAGATCGATAAGACTCTATGATTGCACATAGAGTGAAGAAATCAAAAATGGTTTCTTTCATAGAAGATTAAACGACAGCGCTAAATGTTGTTATTCTTTAGTCAAATTCAAGTGATCCATAGATGAGATCGTAGTTTCAATAAGTAAATTGTAATCCAATTCATTCAGACTAGCTTTGGCAGTTAAAAGATCCAAAAACGAATCTAATGGTGAAAGTTTTTCGGCAACGACACCTAGGATACATATATATGAGAAAAAATATCATAAGACATTTATTAAAATAATTACAAAATTGTACATAGAGTTATATCCTAGGCTAACTGAAAAGTGTGCGGAATTTATAATTTGAAAAAAATATTTAATGTTTTAGTATCTTCTTCCTTCAGTTTTCAGTTTAATTATTAATTAATTCCATAAGGGATTTGATTGAATCAGAGAGCTCAACAAAATACTCAAGTACTGCTGTTTTAACTTCTTTTGAAAAAAAAAAAATAAAACGTTCACAACTACAAATTTGAAGATTTTGGAACGAATAAAAAACACAGATGATAAGGCGTAGTAGATGTCAAACACATCCAACTCAATCGTTCTAAGCATCAAGAAAATGCATATGTGTGTCTTTATGGAAATTATTTTTTTCTCTTCAAGTCGTTCCTCACGAATTGTTTTCCTCATTCAAATGAAGGCAATCAATTTTTTCTCAATTTCATCGTCTTTTTCAAAACAATTCTCAATTTCATTGTACAAATTCAGACTTTTTCTCAATTTCATCGTCTTTTTCAAAACAATTCTCAATTTCATTGTACAAATGAGATGTCGCCCGAATTTCAAAGGGAATGTCATAACCTACTTTGCCATATTAGTGGCAGTTTCTTTTTTCGTTTCTTTACTTGTATGACAAGTCACACGATAAACCTTTTGTCATCAAAAATCCAATCCCCACGTAGCTTTAAACTTTTCTGTTTTATAAAATTACAATTTATATTACATTACCTGATTATTAAGCGACTATTTTTCTTTATATGCACGACTGAATTGACCGTTTGCTGGCTAGAAACGTTTTCGTAGGACGTAGTTCACACACTTCTAAACTACGTTCCGCGCACTTTTGAATCAACCTGTTATCTAAAGACGGCTACCCCTACTCTACGGTAACATCTCGTAGTTTACAACTACACAAATACAAAGATTCGCTTACCAAACACGATAGGAAATCGCAGTTAAAGGCAATATGTTTTCTTCAAATTTAAATACTATCGAGAGCTCTGCAATATTTCTAGAACGACAAAAAGCCCTATTATCCCTAAAAACGCCATTGAAGTTATTAGTAGCGCTATAAAAAACGCAATTTGCATAGAAAGGTCCGATTTGAAATCTAAATGGTCAAGTGTTTACATATATAAACTGTCTAAATAATTAAAAGGCAACAAAATTAGGCACTGACCAGTTCTTATGGCAGAACGGGCTTGCGTGTTCAGATTGCCCTTGCGTTGTGATTGTATTGCCGTACCAGACAAGACATTGGCGGCATGTTCACGACCACGTATCATTAAACTTTCGGGATGATGCCAACTTTTAAGCAAGCGCTGAGCCCGTTGCTTTGGCAAAACCGATAACAGAGATAATTTCTTTTCTACGCCATCACGTGTGTCATCAATGTCTGCAAAAGTAAAATAAAAAAATAATTATATTTACATTAATTTCAATTTTTTATTATCCTCTACTTTTTTTCCTTAAAACTGATAGAACAATTCAACCATGCCATCTATATAGGATTATATATGAAATTTGCCTTATGGGTAATTAATATATATGAAGAACGGAACAAAGATTCGGCGCTTTTTACTATAATATATTCAACATATGAATGTTCGGCAACAACTCATATCCATTGGTACAACTCGAAAGCCATATATACATACGATGTCTTAACAATAAATAATTTCTTAATTGAGAAGCGTAACTACAAACACACACATTTTTCGTGACCTTTTTTGGCTTGGGCTTTTGATGAGAAGAAGTTAAAAAGGAAAGTCCACAGATCTATACAATATTTTAGGGACGTTTTCCAAGAATGAAATTAACTATCGGTTTTTTTTAATTAAGCGCAGATTCTATTATGCCACGATCACCAACTAATAACAATAATAAAAAGCTGATTTTCAGGTTTCTATTCCAGCTTTTACGGCCCTGAACATTACAACAACAGGTGGATGGATAGATGAGGTTTACTCAGGATATGCGCCTATCAAAAATGTATATAGTATATGAAAACGTACAACAAAATAAATGAAAAACGTCAACTAGCACGGTCAAGACATACTCATCGGTCAATTTCAAATTGTTGTTGAGATTCGTCGCCAAAATATTGGCTGTCTGTTATCAGTTGATCGTGATATGCCAGAAAGGCGCATTTGTCTTCAACAAAATCTTTGCATAATAGGTACCCAAATGGCGGCAGCACATATTCGGATGTATTGAGATTTTTATAAAAATTAAAAAACCCTTTAATTAAATCCATAGCTTGTCCGATCTAGAAATCTTCTGCTAATCGAACTGCTCATGACGCCCAGATGCTCACCTACGTTCTCCTGTATACCAGATGTATCTGTAAACTATATATTCAGTTATATACAGAACAATGCACTCTACTATGCTAAATAGTGAACGTAAAAATAATTGCCTTCTCCAAAATAACTCAAAACTCACCATTTATGATAGATTTCATGACATCCACTTGCAGTTCGAACACATGATTTTGTACATACTGCAAAAACATGTCGAAAGTTAATGCCTTGTACCCCAAATAAGTGAAGAAAGAAGCAAAACCTTGCGGCAGTGGAAATGCTATAGAATCGACAGCCAAACAATAACGTTCCAAAATCAGAAACAGGGAATATTGTTGGCTGTTGATCATTTGATCTCTGTAAAAAATTTTAAAACATTATGTTCTTCCTTTAAACAAAATTCATATATTTTCAGTTACATCAATGCAAAGCCCCGCAAAGTCTCATTACGCGCATCCAAGCCAGCTGCTCGACAAACCAAAGAGCAAAGGGAACGTGACAGCTCTAACTGAGCTCCAACATAATGTGTAGCAACTTTGTGAATATGGGCAGGCGCTTGAGATCGCTCAAAAAAGGTTTCTTTAAGCCAACGAAAACCAGTGTTTGGTTTCGAAGAATTTTTCACCAAATGGACACTTAATTCACGTAAGGTCTAAATAGACATAATTAAATTTAGGAATGAAAAAATGTTTTTTTTAAATTTTACATACCACAGACATCACATGTTCTTGTTTGGTGGCCGTACAAGATTCTATTTCAGTAAAAGGCATTACTTCATTAAAATTGCGTCGACTAGCCGCGGAGAAATCATTTAAACTACCACTGCCCGATATACCACTCGGCGTTTGTGGCGTGGTGCAACGTGACAAAGCCTCTGGTTGATAACAAGCTAAAGAAAACATAAGCTTTTCGCTGACTTGTTCTACGGTGAAACGGCGGTTCCCACAATTGCCATGTTCCTTTTGTCCTACCTCATTGAGATGCTCCCAAACTCGGGTCCAGATATCAGCTTTATAGGGCGAAAGTCTTTGTTGTGGCGACAATAACATCATACTGGTATTCCATAAACTTTCATGGGAAATTCCTACACTTATTTCCGCTACGCGTGCCTGTATTGGACGACCAGCGTCAACTGTAGTTAGAGGAAGATAGCGAGCCATTGCTAATGCATCGGAGGGTAAATCTCTTATAGCAGCAGCATAACTTCCAGCCACTAAAGACTCTTTTAACAATGCCACCGTATCCAAAAATAATGGCCGTTCCATGATTATACTCAGTAATTCAGCCAAAACATCTAGCTGTTCGTTAGATGAATGCACTAAAAAATAATGGATAATACTCAAGCGATTATCGACAGATGTGTCATTGCGGAAAGTCTCTATCAAATGAGAACGTGGCACTGTTAACGAAACTAGATCGAGGGTGGCAGTATCGTAAGCCAAAGAACCCCATTTGCGACATGGTATCAACTGTGTAAGAGGATTGCGGTTATGGGCCGTACATACAATATGACAGTAGCAAGGTTCATGTGTTAGGCCCACATCTAAGAGATGTACAAAGAGATCCGGTTGAAAGACTAGCAAGTGATGAGATCCATGCAAAGCAAAAGTGGGCTTTAATAACCGAGCTTTCTCCCACAACACGCCTGGCATCACGCAATGCACAACACAACCATGATGCAGTAGAGTTACAGAGTAAGCAAAATGCACATCTACTTTACGATTAGTCGATGTAGCAGAGTTGGTGGTCGAGCTAGCAGAGCTTCCAGTCGAGGGAGTCTCACTTTCGTCCACATTCTTCGGTTGAATGGGCTGATACAAATAATAGTGACATACAAACAACATGCCGCTGGGTTCTGTTAATATAATCAAATTTAAAGAAGTATCGTGAACTCGCAGCGGCACCACATCATCCTCATAAGTAGGCTCGTCATCCCGAAATGACCCGGTTGGTAATTTGGGAAGATTTAAGGGTATATTAAGCTAACATTAGAGATTGAGTAAAACTGATAACTATTTATTTATGAAAATATGATACATACCACCGTTTCTGTTGGTAATTTGTCGTTAAATTGGAAAGCGGACAAAGTGGGACTCAAGGTACTCTCCGAATCATTATTATCGTTATCGGTTTCCATTAAACTTAAGCTTTTGGTTTTGGGTTTCATATGTATGTAATATAAAGTTTGATTGTCACTGTCCCACTGAGCCCAGGTGAAACATTTTGCCAAACTCTCAGACTGCAGGTTGGTATCCAAATACCAGTTATCATCAGAAGTAAAGTTTACGTTGGCTATTGCAGAGTTTTTAACCAAGATATTGCAAGAGAACTGGAGAATATCTGAAAATCATGCTCAGTAAATGTATCGCTCATGTTTTGTGTAAGCTTCTTACTTACTTTCACCGTGCACCATTATCAAGAGCTTATCTTGCCAAATTTTATCGAAGCGATTTTCAGAACGCCACAAAAATTGCGACATAACCTGCCGCTTCGTTGGTGGTTTCAAAAGCCCTATTGCCTTTCCTTTGTTATCTGCTCGTATTTCTACAATAAAAGCGTTGTAATGCAATTCTAACGGTTTATCCTTGTAGTTTCTGATCTCTTCTGCAGCCTCCCAATGTTCTTTAACAATATAAGCCAACAAAGTTAACGTGCTGTTAACAGTAGCTTGAACTACCTCTGCACACTTTCCCAAACGGTAAAAAATACTTAATAACTTCTTAGTGACATTAAAGTGCCCAATACAGGTTTCGCGAGATAATGTCTGAAGATCTTCAAATTGCCAAGATACCAACATTGAACCATCCTGTTCTTGCCCCAAAACACGCCATTCCAAAGCCTTGTCTGTTTTAGAAATTTGCAAATTTGTCAATTTGTATTTCAAACAAAAAGCTTCGAACCAACCTTTGTAACCTTGACTGGCTAATAGACCACAGAAGTTAGCTGCCAAATTCTCCTGTCTCAACATTTCTTTCCGCTTTTCTAATTTTTTTTTTCGCCTTTACATCTTCTATTTGCAGAAATTTTAAGCAAAATCGATATTTTGATTGATTTTCGGTTTGTATAACCACTAAACTAAAAATGCAATCAAGTATTGTTTAATGCGCCTTTAAAATAGGAATATTAGTTACGTACCATTTAGGTAACTAGCTTTCACTTCGGAGACGTGACTTAAAAGTCATTTAAATTGCATTATGTATGGCTTTTCTCATTCGATAATTATTTCGAAAAAATACAGGGAAAATAACAACAAAGTCACACAAAATAAGTAAAAAAAATTTTATTTACGTTACCTTTTGTTCTACGTTTGTTTTAGATATAAGGCAAAAAGGAACTTGACTGGACGAAGAGAAATTTGTTGAACTGATAAATTTAGTAGCGGGAAGCACTGGTGACGGAAATTTGCGTATATTTGACGCACCAACTAAAACTGTTACAAACGTTGCGCTGCTGTCTATAAGTTCCATTTACGAACACAGATTTGTTTACAAGTCGAAGGGAGGTATAGCGAATTCAAAAGGAGGTATAGCGAAATCAAAGGGAGGTACAGCGAATTCAAAAGAAAACATATAGCTTCCACTTACCAATATTAAACAGATTCTAATAAGTGATATACTTTTTTGCTACTGTTTTGTTGCTATCACCTGTCATGAAATAAAAAATTTCTATTCAAGCTGTTGTTTTTCCCGTATATCTTTAATGTCAAACTCCAATTCGGCTATTTTCACCAGTTGTATTCGTTACAAATTTAATATTCGCTGGACGACAGTCCACTTAAGAAGCGAAAGTGCGTATTATTAATTTCAATTTTGAATGAATTATTCGTTGTCATGTGATCATCTTGTGGTAAAAAGATAATAAGATAAAAGTTTGAAAAGGGTTTGGGCCCTGACATCTAGTATTTGGTTATGGAACACGCTGGGAATAGTCGACAATACAAAACAGAAAAATTGTAAAATCAAGAACAAACAGTGCAATTGCTAACAGAAACTAAAAATGATTTTAAGTCGTTCAATACCAGCAAGCTAAAGCTAGCCAAAGAAGAGTACGACTTAATTCGGCCACGTGAATTCGAAAGTGAAGAAGATTCGTATTAAGTTACAACTATTTTGAAGTGAATTTTATATCTTATTATTATTTTATATATTTATGCATTATCACAAATTGGTAAATAATGACAATTAGTTTCTAAAAATCACAAAGGAAAGCCAAGTTTTTAATTTTTACAAAACATATCTTGAAGCGAATTTATTCCTTATATATTGCATCTATCCAGTAGATAGATGAGCTTGTATTATTTGTTAGTCCTTTGCTCTCTATCAATAATAGAGACAGTATATGATGAAATATGGGAAAAATTGATAATTCGGGAGAGATTACAAGCTGTGGGAAATTAAGGCCATTAATATGGCCATTAATATGACCTTAATATTAAAATAAAAATAACTGGAGTAAACAGCAGAAAAAATTATTATGCTTTTAGCTATCGTCATACATAAATTTTGAGCAAGATATAAAAATAGTGTAGATATTTTATTGAAACTATATACACGCAAGTTCCGACGGCCAATATAGAAGCGATTCGATTTTATCAATTTAAACTTAGAAGCAATTTTGTTTGACTTAGAGGCGCAAGTAAAATTTTATTGCCTTTTGCTCTATACATTAATATTGGAGATGATTCCTTACCTTTTATACTAAATATATTTCTGGTACAGTTGGTGGGTTTGATAGGTGCAATTAGCATTAGCTTATATGCTATCTGTATTTAATGTAAATACAAGAAAATTTAATTTTCTTCAATGTCTTTTTAAAATTTTTTTTTTTTTAAATTTCGTAATATTTTGTGCGTGCTTTGCGAGCTTGGCAAATTGGTTGATTGAATTGAAATGGCCGTTGGCTAGTTTTATACAAAATCCTGTGCGTGGTTTATAAAAAATTCACCATCTGTGGAGGATAAAGAGATCAAAGACTTGCTTTCAACAGATATGAATAATGGTGAAAATAAAATGTCACCACATTTTGCATGTTTATTGCAAGTCGTTTACTTGTGAATCCAAATGTCTAGACTCATCGAATGTAAAATACTGTTTGCCCGTATTAATATTAAAAAAAAAAATCCATAAATTTTTCCATTAGTAGATTTTTATGGTGTATAATTTGTTGTGTAAAACGCAAAAATTCGGCAAACGCTTTGGATAAAGGAAATGTTTGAAATATGAAATGATATAAAAAAATTTTTATTAACACAAAACTTTAATTCAAACAAAGTAAGGATAAGTACAAAAATTGCTTTCAACTTGCTTTCAACGATTCATTTTGTTCATTTTTAGTCCATGCAGTAGTGGATCCCATATTAAGCAATATATTACGTCCTCCTCAACACTAGGGACTCCGATTAATGGTTGGGGTATTACGTACGTCCCGACAAACCTAATATATCCTGTACGACAAGTGATGTAGGGTGTATGTAAACAGCTTTTGTTTACGTCTATCAAAAAACATATGTGTTTCTTCTCATACACATTCTGAGTGTGTTGTTCATTTTTAGATTCTCTAAGTTTGATTTTTACAAATTCTGAGAGACTCTCCGTTTGATTTTTACAAATTTTGAGAGAGAATGTCTGTCTATAAGCATGTCTATAATAATACAAATTTGAGAGACTCTACGTTTGATTTTTACAAATTATTCGCGCTGCCTCCCATATTCATTTTAAAACTAACCCGTTTTTAGACAGATAATATATCTTCTTTTGAGGAGTGTACAAAATAGTTTTAAACATTTTGTTTTGTTAGCACTGTGATAACTGAGCATAAAACCTCAAAAATTGAAAAAAAAAAAAAATTCAATCGCTTGTAACTTTATGTGGGTATTGCCGATTTTTTCCATTTTTGCACAAGATGTTCGCAAAGTGAATGTGGAAAACATCAGATTTGTAACTTTTATAATTTCTGAATAACTAGCAGAAACACACGAATTTTTGTTAAGAAAAACTGGGTTGCGTTCAATTTCTGCTCCACTGCGAGTCCACTGCTCTAATCAATTTGGCCCATTTTCAAGACCAACCTGCGCGCAAACGCTACCAATGTTTCTAACAAATTTGAAGTCGATATCTTCTGTGTTGCGACCAGGAGAGTGTCAACGACAAACGCCACACACCACACAGACACACGGAGGACAGACATGGCCAAATCAATTGTAAAGCAAAGGATGAGACATTCCAAATGCCGCAACCAATTAATTACTATAATTATACATCCATTCGTTCATCAATGTTCAAGAAGAGGCATCTTACACCAACTTGAACAAGAGGAGGCATCCTATACCAACTTGAACAAGAAGAGGCATCTTACACCAACTTGAACAAGAAGATGCATCTTACACCAACTTGAACACCAAGTCTTGATACGTTGTGCAAAGTGTCCGATTTATCAGATTTTATACATAAGGCAATTTTCTACTTCATAAAGCACTTAAAGTAAGCATCTCTTTGTGAAAAATGCAATAACAAATGTGGAAATTGTGATTCCTATTAAAGAGATTTTTGTCTACATTTGTCAAGAGAAATAA